>JAJOOS010002164.1:0-26709 GCA_029582725.1 Solanum chiquidenum
TTATTGCATTTTCTTTAACGAACTAAGTTGTTTTTACTGTTTTATAAAGCTTTCCATATATTGCATGTGTATTGTTGCTTTATATTGAGTTGAGTACCCAGAGTTGAATATCATATCTTTGAGTTGAGTATCTAATCTCTGAGTTGAGTATCTTATCCTTGAGTACTTCTGAGTTGAGTAAGTTTGAGTAGTTTTGAATATCCTTGAGTATTCCTTGAGTTGAGTAAGTTTGAGAAGAGGTAAGTGTGTTTCTTTTTTATCAAGTTTCAAGCGTATGTTTATGCTTTATAATTCCCCTTACATGCTCGTACATTCCACGTACTGAGTCATTTGGCCTGCATCTTCTCATGATGCAGATACAAGTATTCAGGATCATAAACATGAGTTTCGTTGATACATCCGAGAGTTCGAGTTAGCTATGGTGAGCTTCCATGCTTTCGGAGGATTTCATTTACCTTTCAGTTTAGTCAGGATGTCGTGGGTCTTGTCCCGACTTTCATCTTTATCAGTTAGAGGCTTCATAGATAGTCAGTATAGTTGAGAAGTCTGTATTATTTATTTATTTTATTAAATATTTCAAAGACTTAAGTTGCCAATTTATGGCGAGTTGAATATATTTTATTATTCAGAGTTTTCATTTGACTTAAAGTTTGAATTTAAGTTTTGTGAACTTTTATTTCAGTTTTTAAGCTTTGTATGCTTGAATCAGTTTTCCACTTGTAGTCAGCCAGGATGAGGGTTCGCTTGGGGACCAGCAATGGTCTTCGAGTGCCAGCCATGTCTAGGGTGTAGGCTCGGGTCGTGATAGAAAATAGACGATGACATCCGTTCATACACTCCATTTGAAGATTGTCGCATCACATATCAACTTTCATTGGGTTTAATGAAAGAGTTCTTAGACTGGATATAAAAGGGACTCCTCAAATCACATGCGAATACGTAAGTTTTTCTTATTAATGTATCTTATACTATTATTTTTTATTAAATTATTTTTATTTTGACTTTAATCATTCTCACATGAAACCATCGGAGGATAAATATAGAGGCAAACCTGCTCTATTTAGTTTTGACCATATGGATTTTGGTGTCGCATTTCCTGTTAACAAGAACTGATTTTGTACTATGTCACATCCAATGAAATGCTAGACTGATTAGGTATATTAAGCATTCCAATTACGTATATGATACAAACTTAACATGTGTCATTTAACATAGATATCAAATTACTAATTGGGTTTTCTTTTTCTTCAATATATCTTTTTTGTTTCAGATTGTGCTGACTATATATTATGTATTGTTTTCTTTATTTTACAGCACATTGATGTAATTTTTTACTATCTACGCAAGAAGTCAAAATTAAGAAGCATGGATCAGTACATATACACTACGGTCAACTGTTTGTTCAAGTCATATATCAACATTGTATACAAGAGGTATTATTGCGCTTCTGCAGATGATACTCTTAGTACACAGGAACATATTGATCATGGTGTTACTGTATCTGTTTACGAAAGGTCTATCAAAGACATCATAAATGGATTTTCAATTTCTGATGCTTTACCATGACATCTAGTAGATGATGTTTATATTCCGATTAATTGTGATGGAGATTTTTATTGGGTGTTGGTTGTGGTTGTTTTAAAGAAAAGGTTAATACGAGTGTATGACTCATCTATGGGATCAAGGAAAATAGTTTATTCCGATAAGATAAAGCAGTTGTCTGTAATGCTTCCAAACTATCTTCATGATAGTGAGTTCTTTGATAAAACGGAGAGAACTGTTTGGGCATCATTGGAGGCGTACAAAGACAAGAAAACTGGTGAACTGTTGGGTCCACAACATTCGTTTGAGGTGGAATATGCTGAAGACATTATGCAACAACAAAGCGATAGCCTGTTAGTATTGTAAAACAATTTATTTTCTTACACATTTAATTCACTTTTTTAATGTATCTACTTTTTATTTGCAGTGACTGTGGAATGTATGTAGCTGCTTTTGCTGAATACTTGAGCGACGAAATCAACATTTGATCTATTAGTTCTCGTAGTGACTATCTTCGCAATAGATAAGCAACACTGTTATGGAAGTATGGTATGGACAAGGCAAAGGTGGGACATGTTAGAGATAATGATGAGCCTACAAGGCCGAAGAGTGGCTACACTACACCAGTAGAAGATCGACTTATTAATGTAGAATAGTTATGTTTTATTGTGTTGAAGATATGTTAATTAGTATTTTGTAATATTCCTTCCCGTTTCAACACAATATTTATAAGTAATTATTAATTTGAAGACTGCTTTTGTCAAATTTTGTATTTCAATTTTAATTTTTGTTTCAATATGTATAGTTTAATATATAGTAACTTGTTACAAATTGTATCTTATAAGTATGGTATACACCAATACTGCTGATACAATATAACCATCACATACAAAATATATGATACTATATATTTTACACTTGGTAAGCAATAATTAATTTTCAATTTATTTAGTATCTATTAACATGTTGTAGCCTTGATGTAAATCACAACATCTGATACTATATTATTATCAGATACTCAATATTCATAAAATTTTTATGTATATGATACACATTTTATCATCAAATAACAAATTTGTATATATGTTACAATTGGTACAAAACAATTGAGTTTCAATATATTTAGTATCATTTAACAGATTGAATCTTGCAACATTGATGTAAATCATAACAAATAACAATATTTTATTATCAGATACAAAATATAGTTGAACTATAACATATATGATACATAATCACTTATCAAATAACTTAATTGTTACATACCCCAACACATGATACAATATATTTCAATATATTTAGTATTATTCAACAGTTTGTCTCTTGTAACATTTATATAAAGTAAAATCACACCAAATGATAATATCTTATTAGCAGATTAAAAATATCCAGAAACTATTACACACGAGGCATAAAAATTCTTAAAAAGTAATCATCAAGAATCTTTCGGGAAGAAAGTTCATGTTCTTATATTGTGACCTTCTTGTCCACAACGTCCATAACAATTCATTTTTGTGGTTAGCTTTTCATCTGAATTTTTCTTCCTCTTTTTCCTTGGTCTACCAGACATTTTTTTGTATCTTGGTGGCAAGACGACTTCTTCCAAAACACATTTCGGAGTTGACCAATCACTTTTGTCTGGCATTGGTTCCAATGGAACTGCTTAAGTATTTGTTAATGCATCATGTTTATAGTAATCAGAGCAGTATGAGTGTACATCTTTAATATTCTTCTTCTTCAAAACGGTCATTGCGTGCGCACAAGGTATCTCGTCATGTTGAAATCTACCACATGAACAAGTTTTTCTCTCAAGACAAATAATGTATCTTATCCCACCTTCATACACTGAAAAAATAAATTCAAAAAATGCAACAACCTGTAATTATTTACAAATTAGAGATATATCACACATTTTTTCATTTGGTATGCACAACAATATAATTAGAACTAAAGCTAGATATTTAATACTTGTAATACAAATATGTACCTTCATTTTTGCACATTTTGACGCGTTTATAATAAATATTTCTTCAAAAATCCTCCCTAATGTTTCCTTTGTATAAGAAGCTATTTCTCGATTTTTGCAATTTCAAGAACCAAATAGAATTTTAGCTTATTCCAGAAAGTCTATAATAAATAGTTGTCGTGCATCAACAAGGCAACCATTGATACATTCAGCTATACTTGAAGTCATCATTCTTCCCCTGTTCACTATTGCATGAGACCTAGACAACCTTTCATACCCAGCATCTTGAAGATACTTCTTAACTCTGCCATATTTTTTTTTCCAATTTAGCCATCAATTTTTCAAAATCCTCTTTTCTATAAGCCTTTGCCATTGAATAAAATAGATCACTTAGTATGGACCTGCTTCTCCTAAAGGTTGAACATATATTTTTCCAGATGTGCCATATGCATGCAAAATAAGGTACATTTGGATAAACAATACTTACAATTTTCATTATGCTTTCATTTCTGTCAGATACAACACACATTTTCTCTCTCTCACCAAATCCATTTTTAAACTGCTGAAAGAATCATGTCCATGAACAATCATTTTTCGTATCAACAATTCCATAAGGTAAAGGCAATATGCAACCTTAACACAGAAACACACAACATTATGATTAATTTTAAATAATTGTTGTAGAATGTTATAATTACTTTTTTTTTAAATTTAATTCATAAACAACATTACATACCTTCCCCATCTAGTGTACTTGCCGATACAAATGTCCCTCGGTAAGCTCTGCTAAGATGTGAAGCATCAACAACAACAATAGGCCTATAGAACTCAAACCTTCTCATCATTGGCCTTAATGATATGAATAGATACATAAACTCATTTTTTTCCGACTTGTACATCCTTATATATGAATTTGGATACACAGTTTTCAACATATATATGTATCTTGGCATCTGTCTATATCCATCAGCAGGCTTACCCCTGATCATTTTCAATGCACGTTCTTTAGTCCGCCATGCTTGTTGGTAAGAAATTTCAACACCATAGAGTGCCCTAATATCAACAATTATATCATTTGGAGTATGTTTTGTTTTATGATTCTCCAATATTGGAATTGTCACACCACTAACAAACCCAACAGTAGCTTGTACCTTACTTAATACCCTATCCCTCAATGGACAGGTGTGTTCACTATTAAAGTATCTCACTTTGAATATGTCTGTATTTTTCCTAACAGACGCCTTCAATTTCCAACAACAATAATTTGAATAACAAACTAATACGTAGCTGCAATTACACCATATATATTTGTTATTTGATCAGGTTTAATGTACCAATACATAAATAAAAACAAAAGAACAGTGCAAGATACATTATTACAAATACATTTATTTAAATATTAATGTGCACACATATTAATATATAACGCAGTTTAAAGAGAACACATTTAATCATGTTCAGATACAAATTTGATAACTAATTCAAAATCCACTTATTAACCTTATTTCACATACCAATCTTAATTGATACTTTAATAAATATAAGTATCTCAAAATGATACTTTATTGTATACACTGAACACAATATACATATTAAACATTTTTCATCTACCATTCTTAATTGATACATTAATAACCAGAAGTAAATCAAAACGAACATGATACCTAACACCTACGACTGCACGTAACACATATTATCTGTGTATCATGATAAACATATTAACAAATATATTATTAAAAAAATGAAGAACATTATCAGATATTTGTATCACATACCTTTTGTTATCAGATCTTTTAACTTTAAAATTGAAGCTATTCTTTATTTTGTATTTTTCCATTACAGCCTTTAGAGTTGCCTTATCCTTGTACAATTGCTTCACTTCTACAACATAAATATTTGTATATGATATATAATTTTCAACCTCCATTTTTGGTATGTAATAGGAATCACCAATTTTTGATTCAACAATGCTTAGAGCCTTTGCGTCGCTTTTTCCATCCTCAACACACACGATTGCACCTGTTGTTGCATCGAAGTTTTGTATCTATAATGACCCGAAAAGCCATTTTTAGAATTTTTTACAAATTATCGTTTTACCTATCTCGGTAGTTGCCCTGAGTCACTTTTGATCAGTTTGTGAAGTTGGTTGGAAATTTTGAACTATTTATTTAAATACGATTATTTAGTTGATGAATATTTGTTAAATAATTAATTTATTTAGTTGGGGGTTAATGGGTCAAGTCCATAATTTACTTGGTACCCTTTATCAGTTGACCCATGTATATAAATAAAATTAGTGATATTTAACCTTTCTAATTATGTTAGAAAAGAAAAATAAAGAGAATAGGGATAAACCCTAAGCGGCATCAATGAGCAGCGAGTGCTCTTCCTTCACGTAAGTATTTTGGCTGAGCTTTTATGATTGTTGTTTTATACATAATTTCTAGTGAAAGAGTTTACACTAAATTGTCCCATTAGTTAACTAATATTTCCCACTAATAATCATATGCATGTGGCGTCAGTGTGACAGTCTTCTTAATGGTGGAAGGAAAAAGAGTGAACACTTAATTGTGTATGCTATTAGAATTAGGTCTTAAGGGGACAAAATGTGAGTGGCAAGTTATATATATTGATACCAATTGATGAACGAATATAGGTTTGACATTTTTATTGGCTTATATCGTATTTTAATGATTATTACTGCAATGTTGGTTGTGAAAGAAAGTAAGAAAATTGAATAGGAAAAGTTGAAACAAAGTCAGTGGCGTATGTATTGAAGTTGGGGTAAGAATATGGTTGATTTCTAATGCCTAATCATTGTCCAATGAGGCCTAATCATTGGACGTGATTGTGGAGCTAATAGTTTAGTGAATTAATGTTTATAGTTGAACATTAGAAATATGTTAATCTGCAAATTGTTTTGAGGCACATCACTAATATTTGACATTAGTTAATATCAAGTTATCACATTATGATTCAAATTTTAATATATTAATATGTGAAATTGAATATTGTGTATATTATATTATATGAAAACTCTCAGGGTTGTAGTGTTTGGAGAAATTATGACTTAACCTTAGACTTGAAATTTAGGAAATATGAGATTTGACCTATTGGTTGGAATCAAGATTTAAGAACTGGATTATAAATTGAGTGGGTTTTTGGGTCTAGGCTAGACCTATAGTAACATGAGTGTTGTTAGTTTCGAAATCTTATTGTGATTATTAATGTGAATAGATTGCTTTGAGTTGGAAGTACAATGAAAGGGGAAGGCTCAAGTCCCGAAGTGATTGTTCGATTATTTGAAGCAAGTGGATTTCTAAACCCTTGTTAAGTGTATGAAATTCGTGTATTTCCTTAATATGTGTAGGGGGTAATGAGACTTGGTGATGGATTGACTTGTCCACATTGATTAATTCTAATGATGAAAAATGGGTAATAAAAGGCAATGGGATTAATTGTTTGTGTGTGATGTGTTGGGAATGGCTTGAAAGGCTTGTTGAATCATGATTGTATTGTTGCGAATTGTGCAATGTTATGAAAATGTTCATCTCCTTATTATTTGTGTGAACATGTCATTTGCATTGTTCTGAGACATGGTTGTGACAACTGTTATGTGAATTGAGAAAGAATAAGAAATTAAAGAGGATGTACCATTTTGAGGGACGTATCGCGCGCCGCGATGGATACTATATTTCGAGGAACGTATTGCGCGCCGCGATGGTTACTATTATCGAGGGTCGTATCGCGCGCCGCGATGGATGCATGAACATATATGTCCCCCATGGGTCCCAGACTGAGAGACAGCGGGTGTGTATCACTAGGTCAGACATGCATCACTATACTTGACATTGCATTGCACATATTTATCATTAATGAACTTGATATTGTGTTTTGCTGATCTTATGAGTGCCTTTCTGTGGAACTTTGATTGTTGAATATTGAGCTTTTTGTTGAGGATATGTAATTGTTAGAGTGTTGTTGTTGAGCTGTGTGCTATGTGAATTATGAACTGTTAGGTTGGGCTGGTTTTAAGTAGGTTGTAGTCGTGGAGATTGTAATTGATGAATATTGAGCTTGTTGTTGAGAATATGTTATTATTAGAATGTTGATGTTGATATATGTGCTATGTGAATTGTGAACTGTTAGGTTGGACTGATTTTATGCAGGTTGTAGTTGTGGAGGTTCGGTTAGGGTGTAAGAAGTACCCGTCTTCTATTCCTTAGCTTGTGTTTAGAGGTTTACTTGCTGAGTACTGCGTGGTTTGGTACTCACCCCTTGCTACTACATTTTTTTTGTAGGTTACTAGCCCGGACCTTTGTGATATATTCTCTTCTTTTTCGAGGCTTCTTAGAGATTTGTGAGGTAGTTGTTTGTCAACTCAGCAGACCTTCTTACTCCTGTTTATGATCTTGTTCTACTCTAGAAACAATGTCAGATGAGACTTGTATTTTTCTTTTGATTCAATTATAATACTTTAGAGGTTTGTACACGTGACAACCAAGATTTCGGGGGTATTTTTGAGTTTATTATAAAAATTTCCGCATTTTATTTTAATGGTTGAGTTTTAGGCTGACTTGTCTTAGTGGGTTAAGATGAGTGTCATCACGTCCATTTTTGGGTCGTGACAGTATCTCTTCATCACTTTTATCCGATGTATCAATGCATAGAGGATACATACCGAATCCCACCTCATGTTTCTTAATTTCTATGTACAATTTCACCCCCATATCATTCTGAATACACAGTGGAGACGAATTACCTTCAACAATGTATCTGATCTTGATTTCTTTTTTCAATTCATCAATATCCAATTCAGCTGCAATTGCTGAAATAAGATTAACGAACGAAATATTTTCCCCAATCACTATCCCATCACTTTTATATCGCTCGTATCTAACATCACTTTCCCATAATCCAGAATGCATTAACAAGATCAAAATATTCATTATGAATCTTCACAAAATTGCGTTCCAAATTTTTTTGTATCAAACTTCTAATGGATTTTCGAAGAACAGGGAGAAGATTTCACAATTTGAAATTTAAAATTTCTAATTCAGTTAGAGTTTTATGAATGACTGATTGGTTGAAGGAAGAAACGTACGCGTGCATTATGGGAGTCAATTATAATTTCAGTTTTTAATCCCTTATTTAACGCTTAAACTAATAATAACAACTTATTAATTAAAGTATCCACCTGCAATATTATGCATCCGAAAGACACTAAAAAAAGGAATTTTTGGTAATTTATGAAAGAGTAGGGATAGGAAGTAATTTCTTTCTTATAGTATGTGCTTTGCATAATTTTTACAAAATCATTTAATTGGTACTCAATATTAGTGACTTCAAATTAAATTTTGTTCTTTCTATTTGTTGTACAATGTACAATGGTATGTTATAAATTTCTAGCAATTGAAATAGGTGAAATGGTCTGGTGGACCCTTATACTTGTATCAGTTTGTATTCTGAACCCTTCTACTTACACCTTTGTCATCTGGACCCTTAAACTCAATAAAACACAATTTAACAAACCCCTCTGACCATTGACCAGGCTTATGTGGCAGTAAGATGTCTGAGTTGGCAAAAGTGTGTAACTACACGCCTATTAAGGTGAGTGAGGAGCATTTTTACTTAAAAAATATTTAAAATTATAAAAAAAAAATATTTTTAAACCATTAATTAAAAAACTCCTTCTTCTTCACCCATTACACCTCATTTTCAGCCATATTCATCCCCTACCCAATCCTTTTTTTCTGTTTTTCACAATCTATTTTTCAGCTAGATCTGGTGTGTTGGCTTAGGTTGTTGGTTTTGTGAGGTTGGAGAAGGAAAGGAAAATGGTCGTGACGTGTGGCGGAGATGAAGGCAGGTAAAAGAAGGAATATGAGTGGTTTCGCCGGCAACAATGGCGACGGTGGCGATGGTTTGGGCCATGAAACAATGGGAAGGGGAGAAACTATAATGGGTAGATTTCGACGAGTTTCACGGTGGAGGTTGGTGTTAAATTGTATTTGTAAGCAATTTGGGGTGTGAGGATTACGAAAAGTTTTGCCAGATCTGGTTGTGCGGTGGTTTAGGTTGTTGTTACTGTGGAGGTTGGAGGAGGAAAGAAAAATAGTGATGGTGTGCGGCGGAGATGAAGATGGGTGAGAGAGAAAGTATATGTGATTTCGCCGGCAAAAATGGCGACGATGCCGGCAATGGTTTTCTTTTGGTCGTGAAATAGGGAGAATTAGAAATGCCAATAATAAATTAAAATGTTATTATTTTACATTTTATTAAATAAATTTGGTTAATAATTTTAAAAAATAGTTATGAAATAATTATGATGTGGCATTAATATATATGACGTGGATATGACATGTCAATTATATAAAGGAGAGTGAGCTACACACATGGTTGGAGGGGCTTAAAAGTCTCATTTTAATTGAGTTTAAGGGTCCAGATGACAAAGGTGTAAGTAGAAGGGTTCAGAATACAAACTGATACAAGTATAAGGGTTCACCAGACCATTTCGCCATTGAAATATAATGCTTTAAGAAATTTCAAATATAAAAAGTAAGTTTAAATAATCGATCTGAAAAATAATGTCAAATTATCATTATTGTAAAATGAGTTTGTTAGATTTATTGTTCTTGACGATTGGAGTTTGTTTTATATGCATGGATTTTAATGTTTCATATATGAACTTATTTGGAGTGGATTTGGGTGTTGAATTCCGAGAACAAACAAAATTGATAAAAAAAAATCAGACATATATGATTGAAATTTTAGTCAATTTTTATACATGAAAAATTCAGACATATATAATTTAACATTTAATCACTTTTTGCTTCAATAAAAATGTTTGAAATTAGTATCACGATCGAATTTCTAGTTGAGCTGTGTAGGACATCTAATGCCTTAATTCGACCGTGCAGACCATCTTGATTTTTTGTCCTTAAATATAAAATATTTTGTGTCCCTGAGCAGTTCTAAATGATAATTTAGAAAATCATATGATAGACGTATTGAATAATTGTAAAACCATTCTATCTTTCTAAAATTTGTAAAACTTTATGTCAAAATAATCCATTTTTATTACTTATTTTGTTCGTTTTTATTTATCATATTTGGACTTGATACACTGATTAAAATAATAATAATTAACTTAGTTATTTATTACACTATCCTTATTAATTGATGTTTAGTATTAGGTCTTGAAAAATGATTTTAAAAATAAGTAATAAAGGTAAGGGTAAAATATAAAGAAAAAAATAAATTTTTTCTTGATATGTTAAAGTGACGAAGAAAAATAAAAATCTATTTTTGAAATAATAGATAAGTAAAAGTGACCAAAGGGAGAGAGTATATAAAATAACGTAAGGCAAAAATGAAACTCATAACCCAACTAACACTGTTTATGAAGCTTCTAACAAAAAATTGACAGACTTCATAGGATGATACTTCTTAGCTAATAAAAAAAAGGTACTTTAGGAGCTAATTACATCGAATCACGCTCAAAAGGTAAACTTTTTACACAAATAGTCCAAATATGACTTATTCAGACTATTTAAAATGTAGCCATGAATGGCGAATCCCCCTACTATCTCCTCATCTTGAATCTCTCCACTCTAGTCTTTCAAGCTGTCATCCACATAAGAAATTCCTTGTATTGGTGTCCAATAAAATCCTTCCAAGCTCCTCTTTGTATCATCAAGGCTTGTGTGGCTTGGGGTATAAGTCTAGCATTAGTTATGCTAACCGTGCTCATATCAGAAACACATTAGTGAAAGGAGAAAACAAAAGTAGTAATGTCGAAAGTGCAGTAATAGAGGTGAGCTTAACAGAAGAAGATTGTGTGAGGGAGGAGGATAGAGAGTGGTGAATACAACATGGGAGGGGAAATTTAGGAGTGGTTGATTTGGACTAAATGCATATATTATGGAGAGAATTAAGTTGGTAGATAGATAATTAAAAATTCTATTTAATAACAAAATCGCATAAAACAAATAATGTAAATTAATAAGTCATAATGAAAATGATCTTAATTTAAAAGTACTAAATCATGCTAAAATAAGTTTAGTAAGTACCAACTACATGACTAAACATAAAAGAAAAACTAAAATTAGGTTATGTATTTTAATTGTCTAAACCAATGTAAAACTAAAGAACAAATATTCAACATTACTATCATAAAAATGACAAAAATATAAAAATAAATAAATTAGGAGAGGAGGGTTAGATAGGGCGGGATATATTTATTTAAAAAAAAATAAAATAATATCAATTATTTTGGGAATGAGTGGGTGGTTTTCTCTTCTTCATTTTTTTTGGGGGGGAGGGGGTGAAGTGTGATTTTTTTTTTTAAAATTAGAAATGAAATTTTAAAAAATAAGGAGATTTTTTTTTGAGGGGGGGGGAGGGGGAGGGGGAGGTGGTAAAGTGGGGTAAGAAAAAATTTTAAATTTTTTTTTTTAATTTTGTGGGGGGGGGGGGTTGTAATACTTTAATCTTTAATTTTTATTTAATGTTAATAGTTTATTATTTAATTTTTTTCACGATGGAATATTTTATCCTTGTAGAATGTCATGTATCAATATGTTTTCAAATAAAAGAGAGAGTTATTACACATACTTCTAAGGTGTATTTCTTAAACTAATAAGTGACAGTTTAGGTATGAAACTCACACTCCCAATAGTTTAGGTATGAAACTAAAAAAGAAGAAGATAGTTTAGGTGTGTTTTTTATACTTATCTCTAAAATAAATTTTAAAATTTATATATATATTGTCAGGTTGATTTTTTTAGTTAAAATCAACCTAACCCAAGTATAATCAATTTTTTAATAGCAAACCAAGTCAAACTAAACTACTTGTTAAAAAAAACTTTAATTTGACTTGATTGGCGATTTGGTTATATTTTCTATTTGATTTTTTCACCCCTATTGGTAAGTTATCTACTGAAAGGTATATTTACATGAGTTTGTGTTATTTGTAGTTTTGATGATTTGACAAACTCAGGGACCTTGTAAAGGGACCTGATCTCTAGTGCAGATGTACACTCAACTGTCAGGCTGGAAAAAGTACAATTGGTTGGTGCACAGTCTCCAACTGTGGCAGAAATGGCAGAAACCTCAGCCAATGGCATGGCCTCGAAAGTTGTGACTATTCTTCATAAAGATTATGTCCAATAGTCATAATTTTAGTTTTTGCAGCTTGAACAAAAACTCTCAAGAACTCTTGCAAAGGCTAATACAAAAGTAAAGATTCATCCTCAAGATCAACTCGAACCAGATAAAGCTGCAAGCTTAGTTGTCTTAGGATTATATCTTCTGCACGTTCGTTGTAAATCTGTTCCTACATCTATAAAGGATTCAAATAGTTATTTTGTGAAAAAGTTTAAATCAGTTGAGTCTAACTGATTTAGTGGGCAGTCGTGTGTGCTGCTTAGTTAAAGTCTAAGTCATTCGAAATGTGGTGGTTTAGTGGGCAACCTGCGTGTTGCTTAGTCAAATTCTAAGTTGTCTAGTGGTGATAGCTTAGTGGGCAAAGTGACATCTGCTTAGGCTCTTCAAGTAATAGAGTTATTACTTGGTTGTGAGATTAATAACTTTTTCTCACTTTGGTTGTAACTGGGTTTCACTTTTGCTTAAGGAAGATTAGTGAAAACAGTTGAAAATCCTGTGTGACAGGTCGTGGTTTTACTCCTTTGAGCAAGGAGGTTTCCACGTAAACTGCTTGTGTTTTGTTCTCGTTATTATTTACCCCTCTTATTGTTCTTGTTAAGTCAAGGGACCTGGTCAGTTGACTGAGATTGGACGCACGCATTCTATCAATTGGTATCAGAGCAGGTACTCTCTAGCTGGTTAACACCAAGAGAGATATTTCTGCAAAAGAATGGTTGCGCCACTGAACCTCGAAGAAGGAAAATCTTCAACACGACCTCCTCGTTTTAATGGTCAGCTTTATAGTTAGTGGAAAACAAGGATGCACGACTATCTTATGGTTGAGGACAACGAGTTATGAGACATAGTGCTGGATGGACCTTTCATTCCAACCATGGAAGTGAAAGATGGTGAAATCACGAAAGTTATTCCAAAGACTCGCCAACAGTACAACGAGGCAGAGAGAAAAAAGATCAAAAAAAGCTATAAAGCTAAAAAGCTGCTAGTGTGTGGTATTGGTGCTGAAGAGTACAATCGCATTTCTATGTGTGAGTCTGCAAAGGAAATCTGGGACTGTCTAAGGACTGCTCATGAGGGAAAAGAGCAGGTGAAAGAATCGAAAGTGGACATGCTGACCACTCAATATGAAGACTTCACAATGAAAGAGGGTGAAATCATTCATTACATGTATACAAGGTTTTCATCCATAACCAACGAGCTGTGAAGCTTGGGAGAACCCATTAGCTCTAGTAAGCAGGTCAGGAAGATTCTTTCGAATTCTTCCTAAGTCATGGGCAAGTAAAGTAGATGCCATAACTAAAGCAAAGGACTTGAAGGTTCTGACGATGGATGAGCTCATTGGAAATCTCAAAACTCATTAAATGAACAGAAATCAGCACACCTCAAAGAAGGAAGCTAAGAAAGACAAGTCTCTAGTCTCAAAATCAAGTTTGGAGACGACTCTAATGAAGAGGATGACATGGCTTATCTCACTAAGAGATTTCAAAAAATTGTGAAAAAGCATGGAGGGTTTAGAAAAGGAGGGAATCATCTTTGGGCTACAACTGCTAGTGATCTTTGTCACAAGTGCGGAAAGGTAGGGCACTTCATAAGAGATTGCCCGATGCTCAAAGCTGAAAACAAAGAGCATGAAAGAGTTGGGAGTGAAAAAGATAAGAGAAGGGACCTGGTACCTGACAAAAATGCAAGGAAACCTGCATCTGACTATGTAGTGAAGAAAGTTCTTGCTATGTGGGGTGATTCTTTAAGTGAATCAGGAGAATCAAAATGTCCTGATGATGCCTCTATGTTGGTTGTTCATGATGATGCCAACGTATTTGATGGGTTATTTGCTCTCTTGGCGAAATCAGACGATGAAGATAAGGTAACTCTCCTTGATATTAAACAAAACTTGAATACTTGCTCTGTTAGAAGGTTGAGAAAGCTAGCAAATGTTTTGATTGACTCTGTCATAGAGTTAACCAATGAAAATGACTTCATGAACAACAATCTTGATAGTCTAAGTGAAGATAAGGGGGTGATGGTGGTGCAGATGTCAGTTCTTGAAGAACAAGTGATGGTTCTAGAATCTGAAAAACTAGAACTTAAAGAGCAATTGAATCTAATGATTGAGAAATCTCAGAAAATAAAAGGAGAGGCTACTAACCTGCAGGCAAAACTAGAAAGCAATCTGAATACTGCCAAGACTAGACTTTCTCTAGCTTTGGAAAGAAACGATCGGATGGAGAGGGACCTGGTCCGGCTTAAAGAAGAACTTCAAACTTCTCTAAAATGGACCAGTTCCACCAAACTGCTGTCTAACATCACCAGTCAAAGCAACTACAATAGAAAAGGGTTAGGCAGCCTGAACATTACTCCTCCATATAATCCCCACAACAAATATGTATCTGTTCTAGAAAACTTACTGTGTCTTCACTGTGGTCGCAATGGCCATCTAAAAGGGGATTGTCCTGCCTGGAAGGCCTCACAAGAAAAAAATTCAGTCTATTCTAGACAGAAAAAGGCTCAACAAGGGGGACTTGATCCCACTTCTAAATCTTCTAGACAGAAAACTGCTAAAAGGAGCGGACCTGCTCCTGTTCGTAAGGCCTCGAACATGAAAAGAACCAACCTGCCTCATTGCGCAAAAAACACTCTCATTACACCTTTATCAGCCTACTGGGAACTCAGATTGAAGTGGGTTCCCAAGTCTAATAAATAATGTTTGTTGCAAGTGAGTGAAGGAAGTAGCAGTCAGTGCTGGTTTATGGACAGTGGCTGCTCGAAACACTTGACTGAAAACACCAAAAACTTCCTTTCACTCAAGACACTTCAAGGTGGAGGTGTCTCTTTTGGCGATGGAAAGAAGGGGTATATCCTTGGAGTTGGCAGGGTTGGAAAATCATTTGAAAACTCCATTGAAAATGTTTACTATGAGAGTGGTTTAAAATACAATCTACTCAGTGTTGTCCAGATTTGTGACAAGGGAAACGAAGTCAAGTTTTCTTCAGACAAATGCATTGTCACCAGCTTGTCCTCCAAGAAAGTGATCCTGACGGACAGAAGGCAAAAAAACATGTATGTGACAGATTTGGAAACAACTCGTGGAGACGATCTGACATGTCTCAGTGCTCAAAGTGAAAATGCCGACTTATGGCATAGGAGGCTAGGTCATGTGAGATCGTCTCTATTGAACAAGCTTGTTTCTAGGGACCTGGTTCGTGGTTTGCCAAAATTGAAGTTCAGCGAAAGCAAGGTGTGTGATGCATGCGTCAAAGGGAAACAGACCAGATCTTCTTCCAAACCAAAGAAACAGTTAAGCTTATCAAGGGTTCTTGAATTGATTCACATGGATTTATGTGGACCTGCGAAGATCCAAAGTCGAAGCGGAAAGAAGTACATCCTGGTGATAGTGGATGACTACTCAAGATTCACATGGACTATGTTTCTTAAGTCAAAGTCTGAGACAACTGATGTGCTTATGATATTTTTCAAATTGATCCAACCCAAGCTAAGTTATCTAAGGGCTTTTGGGTGTAAGTGCTTTGTGCTTAATAATGGCAAAGATGATCTGGGAAAGTTTGATCCCAGAAGTGATGAAGGTGTGTTTGTGGGGTACTCATCCTCAAAGCTTACAAGGTTTTCAACAAAAGAACACTGTGCATTAAGGAAAGTGTTCATGTGGTCTTCGATGAAGGTGGTGATTTGAAGAGCTTGGAGATGAAGGACTATGATGATCTTAACGAGCTATTCAAATTCCAGAATAATGAAGCTAACATGCCTGAAGCTGAAAGAAATCAAGATACAAATAGCACTGATCCTGGTCCTTCTGAGAAGATGGATGAAGATGTCCAGCCTACTGAGGGACCTGGTCCGCCTCATGATGCAAGTTAAGAAGAAACTCATTCTCCTGAGAATTATGACTCTGAAGAAGAAGAAGATCAGACGAATTCGCCCCAACCTTTGGTACCTAAACCAGGATGGAAACACAGTTCATCTCAACCCCTTGAGAATCTCATTTCTCCATCAAACTCTAGACTGCAAACCAGGTCCAAATCAAGGAATCTGGATGCTTTCTCAGCGTTCATCTCTTCTATTGAGCCTAAGAATATGAAAGAAGCCCTGAAAGATGCTGACTGGGTCAATTCAATCCAAGATGAGCTACATCAGTTTGAGCAGAGCAATGTGTGGTACCTGGTCCCCAGACCTGCTGACAGAACTATCATAGGGACCAGGTGGGTTTTCAGAAACAAGCTTGATGAAGGGGGTGTCGTCACAAGAAACAAATCTAGGCTGGTTGTTCAAGGGTACAATCAAGAGGAAGGGATCGACTATGATGAAACATTTGCCCCTGTTGCTCGAATGGAGGCCATCATAATTCTTATAGCTTTTGTAGCCTTCATGTGATTCAAGCTCTTCCAAATGGACATCAAAAGTGACTTTTTGAATGGAGACCTGAAGGAAGAGGTGTATGTGAAACAACCACCTGGATTTGAGAATGCTGACTTATCAAATCATGTGTTCAAGCTGAACAAGGCCTTATATGGATTGAAACAAGCCACTAGAGCTTGGTATGAAAGGCTATCCAAATTCTTGCTGAAGAATGGTTTTAAAAGGGGGAAGATAGATAACACCTTGTTCTGATAAAAAGGGAACAAGAATTGCTCATCATCCAAGTGTATGTGGATGATATCATCGTTGGAGCTACCGCTGAACATCTGTGTGAAGAATTTGCTACTCTCATGGGAAATGAATTCGAGATGAGCATGATGGGGGAGTTGAACTTCTTCTTGGGTCTACAGATCAAGAAAACCCCAAGTGGCACCTTAATCTATCAAGAGAAGTACACAAAGGAGCTGCTGAAGAAGTTTCACATGGTGGATTCCAAGCCTATTGATACCACCATGGGTACAAATTCAAAAAATGGGAGCAGATAAATGTAGGAATGTGTGCATGATTTCAAACATGTCCAACGGAATCACATCTGAAGGTAGCTAAGCGGATCCTGAGGTATTTAAAGAAGACAGGGGACCTGATCCTGATCTATCATGTAGTACTGCAGAACAGAAGATTAGATTGTAGATATATTCACCAAAGCACTCAGCAATGATCAATTTGAGAGTAACATGTTAAAGCTGGGAATGATGAATATGCACTGACCTAATCGCATCCAAAGGCATCCAATCCTTGTTTTGGCTATTATTTGAAGGGCATGTATCATAATTACTTGCAGAGTATTGTTTAAGTGGGATCAATTATGTACCTGTTGCAGGTACACACTCATGGAAATCACATAAGCAAAGAATGGTCAGAACCATTCAGGAACCAAATCTCACATGCAGTTGAGGACCTGGTCCCTTTCAAGGTTAGCACCCTTTACATTTTATTTAAACTGTTAAATGAGAACCGTTGAGATCGCCACGTGTCAGTTATCGACCCTTCTGACCGTTGTCCCATCGCTTTATGTCCAAGCGACGCATCTACTCAGGAACCTGCCACATTGTTTCAATTCTTTTTATATGACTTTTCTTCACTCCAACTCCCCACTTTTCAAACTCCTTTCTCTCTAAGTCTTCCGTCAAAGAAAATAAAAACTTTTTTTATCTCTCTCTCTCTGTCTCTTTTTCTATCTGCTATTCGTCATCTCTCTTTCTCAAACATTGTCTCAATTTCCATCTTCTTCGAAGAACATACTCGACTCTCTTCTTGAAATTGACTCAGTGGATTTCTACACATCTCCGTCCAAAATGTCGACCCTCTCTCCGATCAACATTAGTGAAACCAGTCCTCTCAATCCCCAGTCACCCTTTGACCACAATAACCCAACACCCTCACAACAACCTGGTCCCTATTCTGATATGTTATCTGATCATTTGTTTGAGGGTGACCTTCCTGAGAATAAGACGTATGAGTCCAACATTCTTGCTACCAGTAAAAACCTAGTTATTGAGAGCCTAACACTGATGATGGAAGAGGTAATGCATGAATTCAAATGCAACAAGTACTGCTGAAAATTAAAGGAAGAGGAAATTTGGTGATTCACTGTTCGAAATGCCTGTTGCTGAGGTGATAGATGTTTCCATTGAAGAATCTGACCATGAGGGTGTGAAAGAAAGCTCTGAGATAAAAAGAGAAAAACAAGTGAAAGGGGGTAGTAAGGGAAAGAGTAAAAGAAAGTCAAAAACGTTTGTGGCCAAGAAAGGTGATGAAGAAAAGGAGAAGGGTAAAGCTTCTACAAAGAAAAGGGAGCAGTCCAAAAGGCAGAGAGAAATCTCTCCTGATGTTCAACAAACATCTTCACTGGGACCAGGTCCCACAGGGAACCAGGGTGATCAAGAAGAGAACAAGCAGACTATCATCAATAATCTGCGTTTACAAAGGGTTTTGGTGGAAGGGTGTTTGACATGGATATCATCCACAAGAAGGGGATGGACTCCTTACATGATCTGGTGGAAATTCAATCTTGGATCTACTTGTTTCAGCACAAATCTCCTATTCTGCATGAGGAAGAGGTTAGAGAGTTCTATTGCATCATCGAATTTGCAGAGGATGGCAGCATTAACTCCAGAGTTAGAGACAAGAGTCTTTACTTAGATGAGGACCTACTGGGAGAGATCCTTGAAGTACCCAGAGGAGGGATCAAGCCCGTGGTTGGAAAAACTTGCACTATGGAATTTGTGAAGGAATGCTCTAAAATTCCTAACACTCGGCGTGCTGGGGTTCTGAAGAAACTCATAAAAGGAGAGTATTAGTTGGTTTTCGAATTTGTCAACAAAGTTCTTCTTCCTCGAACGGAGAAGAGAACTGTAGCTCTGCAACTGATTTGTTCATCATGGAGTCATTGTGCAAGTTTGAGCCCATAGACCTTCATGTGCGAGTGAGCCCATAGCAGGATCAGTTGAAGCATGAACTGGAAGAGATGACTGTGCGAGTGAGCAACAAGGATGCTGAAATTGCCTTACTAACGGCAGAACTACTCAAAGCACAGTCTGAGGGACTTGGTACTACAGAAGTAAACGAGCTAAGGAAGAAAGTTGATATGCTCACGGCTCAGAGTGCTGCTCTGCAAGAGAAATTGATCAAAGATAATGATGAAGCCAATGCTAGACTCTCTTTTGTCATTAGGTTCCTCTCCCATCAGCCTCCTTCCACATAGTCCTTTCCGTCCCTTCCCATGTCTTTTCTTTTGTGTGGACAGTGTATGAGGTTCTCAATTTCAGTTTAACTTAAATGTATTGAATGCTGACTTTTGGGCAATGACATTGATTCCTGTTTTGTTGTGACTGATTTCTATTGTTTCCTGTTTTTATAACCATATTGGTGTTTCCCTTGGCTGTGATCTTGCTTAACAATCTTACTTGTTTTGTTGGTTTACTGCACTTCTTTTTTATGATGCTAAAAGGGGGAATCATTGGATGCTTAGGCTGGGGTGAAACAGTTCACATGTCTTGATCGACAAGGGGAAGAAATTGTAGGCATTTGTGTACCTGACTGAGGGTGAATGTAAAAATGAATAAGGTGTCTTGATCGACAGGGGGAAGAAATTGTAGGCACTAGTGTACAGTTTGTCATCATCAAAAAAAGGGAAAATGTTATTTGTAGTTTTGATGATTTGATAAACCCAGGGACCTTGTAAAGGGACATGATCTCTAGTGCAGATGTACACTCAACTGCCAGGCTGGAAAAAGTACAATTGGTTGGTGCACAGTCTCCAATTGTGGCAGAAATGGTAGAAACCTCAGCCAATGGCATGGCCTCGAAAGTTGTGACTATTCTTTATAAATATTATGTCCAATAGTCATAATTTTAGTTTTTGCAGCTTGAACAAAAACTCTCAAGAACTCTTGCAAAGGCTAATACAAAAGTAAAGATTCATCCTCAAGATCAACTCGAACCAGATAAAGCTGCAAGCTTAGTTGTCTTTGGATTATATCTTCTGCACATTCATTGTAAATCTGTTCCTACATCTATAAAGGATTCAAATAGTTATTTTGTGAAAAAGTTTAAATTAGTTGAGTCTAACTGATTTAGTGGGCAGTCGTGTGTGCTACTTAGTTAAAGTCTAAGTCATCCGAAGCGTGGTGGTTTAGTGGGCAACCTGCGTGTTGCTTAGTCAAATTCTAAGTTGTCTAGTGGTGATAGCTTAGTGGGCAGAGTGACATCTTCTTAGGCTCTTCAAGTAATCGAGTTATTACTTGGTTGTGAGATTAATAGCTTTTTCTCACTTTGGTTGTAACTGGGTTTCACTTTTGCTTAAGGAAGATTAGTGAAAACAGTTGAGAATCCTGTGTGACAGGTCGTGGTTTTACTCCCTTGAGCAAGGAGGTTTCCACGTAAACTGCTTGTGTTGTATTCTCGTTATTATTTACTCTTCTTATTGTTCTTGTTGAGTCAAGGGACCTGGTCCGTTGACTGAGATTGGACGCACACATTCTATCAGTTTGCCATATAATATTGGGAAAATTATGCAGAATAACAAATATTTAGCCTATATCATGTACTATAAATTATAATTCGCGGCTGTAGTTTCCCCAATTCTTGTTATTCGTCTGATTTGTATAATTCACCCGATTTGTAAATCCAAAATATATATAATTCAATTTTTGATTGTATAAATTCAGAATTTTGTATATGCGTACTCTAACTATTTGTATACAATTTATAAAAAGTTCATAATAAATTACCCTTTTTGTATATCTGTAAGTGAAATATACAAACAGAGTTCTGAAAAATTCCTAAATGTATAAATACATAATTTGTATATACTTACCTTATTTGTATATTCACAAGCGAAATATACAAATGGGGAGAAATATACAAACCGCAGCCTCCCGCAAACAAAACTATAGTTATGTAGCGCAATTATCGAAACTATAGTTATAAAGTCTTATTATGTCTAATATGTTTGCTATTTCTAAAATTTTCTATATATTATGTATAACTTACATAAATCTCATAGTATATAGAGTAAATTACATTATATCCCTACTCTTTTTTTAATTACAATAATCCCTTAAAATTTGTACCTTTCGGATACAGAAGTCACCATCCGGATACATTATTTCACCATCCGGATACATTAATTCTAATAGAAGAAGAATCTTTCTGTTGCGCTAAAAAGGGAATAAAATCTGAAAATTTAATTAAATTCCATAAATTATGCTTACGTTTCTTCTTAGTCTCAATCTTACATAGGCAAATCCAGAATGAAGAAATTTAGAATTTGAAATTGATCCCCCCTGTTCAGCAAAGAAACCTTTTAGATTTGATTAAAAAACTTTTATTGAAATTTTGGGTTAGAGAAGTGAGTTATGAAAGATACAAAAGTGATGGAATTGTTGTTGGACAAACGATTTCCTTTTGAATCTTCAAGTTTATCGAAGATCCCTTCAATTTTGATTCAAGTTGTTTGGATTTGCTATGTATACCCTCTTTTTAAAAAAAATTGAATTTGTATATTGATATATATGTCGTGATACATTACTAGGTTGATGTACATGTAATGTGTTTTTAGATCCCAAAATTATTCTTTCCATTGTTCCAAAAAAAATCTCAATTTTTGAATCAAACTTGTCGATAAATTATACTGATATAACATGAACATGTCGATCTTGTTGAGACATTCCAGAATCTGAGAAAGTGAGGTGAGGTATGAACGATACAAAAGTGATGGAATTGTTGTTGGTCAAAATATTGGTTTGTGAATCTCAAATCAGTCATTACAACTGAATTAAAGATCGATGAGTTGAGAAAAAAATTTGGAGATCTGATACATCGTTAAGGTGAAGAAACGGGAGTTTGGATTTTCAATATCTCCTTTATGCATTGATACAACAAACAAAAAGGCTTAAGAGATGCATATCTTTGATGGATCATTCATACCTTTTATAATGTTGTGAAATCGTTTTTTGAATTTCATTCCGAGATGGATAGATTTATCAATATATTACTATTTATGTATATTGTTTAAATTGATAAATGTTGTATTTCTACTAGATACATTAAATAAGAAATTGTTGTCCATAAGATGTTAGGTTTGAGATCAATACATTAATGTTTGGTAATTGTTATGTATCAGATACATTTAGTATAAATTTGAGTTTACGTATCATGCCTAAAATATTAATGCATGATACATTATTATTTATGTAATTGTTTGAGAGCAGAATCCATATGTATCAGGAATTTGTAGATGAAAAGGTTGATACATGATAAATGATACATTTGGTAGAATTTTTGTATCAAGTATCAATACTAATTAAGGTTATGTATCAAAACTAATATTTGAACATGATACATTGTGCATGACAGAATTGTAATGTTTCATAATATTGAAATGAAGGCAGTATACATTAGTTTAAGAAACAAAATCAACTAGATACATTAAAAATTCGAACCTATATATGTATCAGAAAAGATAAAGAACTAAAAAATTGCAAAAAGAAGGCAACAATCTAATCAACGGAAAGCAACAAAGATGTATCCTTCTCGAACTAATTGAGTAAGTCCAATACTGAAAGATCGAACCAATGGAGTGAAGTGTATCAAGATGCACTCC
The DNA here is from genome assembly GCA_029582725.1 of Solanum chiquidenum. Taxonomy (NCBI): domain Eukaryota; kingdom Viridiplantae; phylum Streptophyta; class Magnoliopsida; order Solanales; family Solanaceae; genus Solanum; species Solanum chiquidenum. Next base: position 23,211 of record JAJOOS010002164.1, read on the forward strand.
AAGATGAACTCTCTACATTAACAACGTTTTCCACCCCTCTTCCAGTAAAGAGACCGAGAGTTATGTCATAAGATTGATGATCAATAAAAATATGAAAAACTGACAACAAAAAGCTTCTTTTGGCATTATGTTAGCAATCACAATTACCTGCCCATATCTCCTTGTCACATATGTGTTTAGGAGATCCTTTGGTCTATGCTTAATCAATCACAATTAATTATTATTTTTTAGTTTTTAAGATGAAAAAGCTAAAAACAATTAAAAGAAATTAAAAATTGAAGTGATGAAAAGAAATCTACATCTTGATGAACTAGAAATCATTAATTGAAAAGAGAAAAGATTTGAAATTCAAAAATGGATTAATGTAGGTAACTGTAGAGAAATTTGTGCCTTGAAAAAAGGAAAGAAAATCATGGGTATGAGATTTCAAATTAATGTATCCAAAAAAGGGGATGATGGGAGCAAAAGAGGGGATTTTTGATATTTTTTGAAATGGTAGAGAAAATAAGAAAATATGATAATAAATGGTGTGTAGTTAGAAATTTTTTTCATATATTATGGGAAAAATTATGCGGTTAAGCAAACTTATAGTACTTAATTACTCATCATAGCTATAGTTTGCAATAATTATCACTCACGACTAACACTATACATTAATTATGTGGGCTGACTTGAGTTTGTATAATTAACCACGTTTGTATATGTATAATTCGTCACATTTGTATAATTCACAGTTAACAATTCTTTGTTTGATTTGTATTTGTATACGATTGTTTGTATTTGTATATGACGATGATTTTCTTTGGTTTTTCAGTTTTGTTGTCATATACATTCAATCTTTTTGTGTAAAACTTTTTAAAGTTTGTATAAACGTGTAGTTTTGGGATTTTGTATAATATGATTTATATAATGTAATTTGTATAATATATTTTGTATATTTGTTTAAAGTTCATATATTTATCTTTGTATCAATTTGTTATTTCAAGTTTTATTATATTTGTATAATTCTAGACTTTATATTACTCAATTATACAAAAACACGTGAATTTTACAAACGTACCTGCGAATTATACAAATTATTTTCCTCTCTCGCTCGCCTCTCTCCTCCCTCTCCCAATCTCGCTCGCCTCTCTCCTCCCTCTCCCAATCTTGCTTGCCATATATACAAATGCATATGTATAATATACAATTATCTAACCGATATACTTATACAATTCACCTCTCTCCCATTCTTTGCCCTCTCTCGCTCGCCTCTCTCCTCTCTCTCTCAGTCTCGCTCGCCTCTCTCCTCCCTATAACATATAGCTATGAATTGTAATTATCAAACTATAGCTGTGGAGAGTAATTAGGCTATTTTTGAGTGGCTATATGCGAAAGTTCCTCTATATTATTGTGTCCTTTTAAAAATAAAATAAGAGCCCAAGTGTCGATTGTGAGATGGCTTACCTTTCGCTAAAATAAAAGCCCAAGCCCTTTTGCTCGTAGCCTCAAGGCTCTAAACCCATCAAACCCACTTTTGCCTACCAGCAACACTCCTCTAGCCTACTCAAACCAAACCCAATCCTTAAAACAAAATGAGAAGTTGACATAAATAGCAATCCATCAAAATTTAGTCAGCAGATGCTTTATATTTGTTTATTACTTTTTAGTGAAAATTTTATAAATGACAATTATTAGACTAATATTTTCAAGTTATAGCAGTAGAATATAACTTTCAAGTTGTAACAATAAAAAAATTTAGGTTGTAACATTTTATTTTTAAAAAAAGATTTTTTTAAGTAATTGTAAAAATCTGTTTTGGAAAAAATAAAAAGATAAAAAAGGAAAATAAATCGATTTTGAAAAAAAAAAAACAAAAAAAAACGGAAATAGGTGTATTAATTAATTTTGAATTGATTGATGATAATTGTTAATTAGCATAAATTTAGGAGATTCAAACTAATTAGGAATATTTATCTTCCTTAATTAAAAAATAATTTAAAATAACAGTAAAAATCGATTAGTTTGAAAAATAAATAAAATAAAAATGGATATTTTGGTAGGAAATAATTTGAAAAAATTAGTGATAATTAATAGGAGACATAAAAATAGGAGTCATAATAAAAAGAATATTTGTTTTCCTTGTTTAGCTCAAAACAGTTATTGACATTTTCTCTCACTTGTTTAATTTCGTTCAAACATATTTTTATTTTATTTTTTTCACCATTTCTCTCTCTTCTCAGTATTCTCTCTTATCATCGCTGTCGTCTAATTCCTATTCTTTTTTATTCAATAATCTTCAAAAAAAAATTGGAATTGATGGTTTCTTATCAGCATTTATAAAGCATGGTGGTAGATGAGGATCCTTCAGGTTAGTGTTAATTCTAAAATTTTATTTGTATTTGCATATATAAATGGAAAAACTACCTAACTAGACATACATCACTACCATATATACTCATTTTACCTTTACTTTCAAACAATTACATATATTACCACTTTTAATATTTTATACCATATATTTTGTAAGATACAATAAAAGATACCCACATCCCTTAAAATTAGGATTGATTAATTATCTTTATATTTAAAATTCAAAATTAGTGTTTTAATAACAACCAATCTCCAACCCTATCAATACCTCCCCCCATCCCTACTAATTAACGATTAGTCAACATTTTTACTCCTAATATTGTTTCTGCGGCCACCAACCAGAAGTTATGTACAAGTTGTTCATCAATTTATTGCTTCTTACCTTCCTTAAATTAAATGTATCAATGCATATTCATATAATTAATCTATAGCCTTTCGTTTTCAAATTGTTACTATCCGGAGATCACATCAACGTCGGAGGCGATTTGGAGGTCGAAAGGCTCAATTGGAGGAGTGCTTATGTTGATTTTTCGGTTGATCTGGCGGAGGTCCGTTAGATCTAATCGCAGCGAGCAATGAGCAACATTGATAAATTAAAAAGTGAAGCAAACACCGCCGTGGTGAGATGTCCTGACCAACCACTAACGTAATCGAAAAGTTTCAATAAGTGGAGATTTACGCATATTTTTGATACATTATCGATGTATCTGACACATAATTTTTGTGATTATATGTATCTAGTTTTATCAGTGTATCTTATTAAGTATGCATGTATCTAATCTTTCTTGGGTATTAATTTTGATTATTATTTTTTAATTAATGATGGACAAATACTCTACAATCGTGATTTGTTCCTAAATTCATGTGTTTCAGTTACATTTCATATTTAGATACACATAATTAAATGTATCTCCTTATCAATATGTATTCGAGATACATGTTGTTGGATATAACATATGAAATTGATACTTGATACATCAAATTAATACTAGATACATGAATTTAATATTAGATCATATAAATAGATACATGAATTAATACTAGATACCGTACACTAATGTATCTAAGTGTTTATTTTATTGGATACATCATATATTGATAATAAATACATCAAATTAATGAATTTATTATTTTAAGAGTAATAAGT
>JAJOOS010002166.1:0-23792 GCA_029582725.1 Solanum chiquidenum
TCAAGCTTCTTCATATTCATTTTAAATTGTCGGATGTAACACAATTAAATGAAATTACATAAAAACCCCTCATAGAACCTCATTATAAAGTCAACACAAAGTCATAGGCTCTTGCTTAACCTATCATTTTTCCGAGTCGTTACAAGTAGTATCAAAGGAGATAGCTCAGTTGATATGAGAAACACCTCAAGTTAGTGTTTTAGTTTTTGTTCTGGAATGTTCTCTTGGTGTTCAATGAAGAATGATATTGTGGCTCAATCTAGAGCTGCACTAGAGTACATTCCACCTGCATAAGCTATGAATCAAGCCCTTTTGGATTCGGGAGCTGTTGGAAAATTTGTACTTGGAGCAAACGAAGAGGACTAAAATCTTTGTTTATAATAAACCTGCAATTTCAATTGAAAATAATCCCTTTACACATAGAAAGAAATAAAACTTCAATATCAAGCTTGATCTCTTGAGGGAGGTGAAAAAGAATGGATATATAGACAAAGTGCACTACAAAATTGATTTTCAGACTACTGAAATTTTAACTAAAGCCCTACCTAGAGCATGATTTGAGTTTCATATAAGAAGACTTGAGGTTGCTGCTTTTGAGTCAAGGAGGAGGTTGAATGTGGTGCCTCAAATGCTAGAGATTAATCCGACCTTATGTTGTATCAGTATACAACTTTAAAATGGGATTAAGTTCAGATAAATCAGGTTGTAGTGTTGGGTAGAATTTGATTAGTCAGTTGCTATATTTTAGGATTTAGTTATATGAGATAAGGTTAACTTATTTTACTCCTTTTCTTTAGCTTTTAAAGTTATGAATCTATGTATTTATATTGCAGTCATTATTTCAATAAACCAACTCAATTTAACCATGTTATCTTTTCTTTTCTTTCTTTGTTAATATTTGGTATTCTCCTACACTCATCCATCGTGAATTTAACTATAGGTTCCCCATGATTATTTATATTCAATAGGTTTTAGTATTATTTTAGTCAAGATTTGGATTTGTTGTATTGGTTCAGCAGCGCTATATAAGAATCTTGAGGATTAGAATTAAGGTCTAGCTCTCCCACAACCAAGGGCTAAGCAGAGGACCTAGAAGTCATGGAAGGTTTTACTTCGTCATTCATGTCGCCTTTGTGATAGAGAAGCGAGCTTGTTGATTTGATTCGTGTTGTGAATATTTATGGACTTAAAGTGAATCCTAAGTGTGTAAGGTGGAATTTTACTCTCTTTGTGGACTTGAAAAATGATTGATTAAGAAGTTTAAAATTGATGTGAAATGAATAAATAAGATAAATATGATGAAAGGAGGATTGAAAATGACTATTGTGAATAACTGTTATTGGACACATTGACTTTACACATACATCATTTAGATTTCATTCATTTGGATAGGAATGGCTCATCTTCCAGCTTATATATATATATATATATATATATATATATATATATATTCATGGATTGGATTGTCATGACTGCCCATTTTTATTGATGAATCAAAGTTTCCCAATTTTATTGATGGATTGCATTGGCATGCTTGCCAGGTTTGCATCATATACATCCATTACATCATTTTCAGCTTGACTTGTACTGTCTTGGTGTAATTTGATGTGCTGACTATGAAAGTGACTTTATTATTCTTCTTCTAATTTATAGTGATTTTAATTTTTTTGGACTAGGTTTTAGATGTTATTGTTGTTATTGACATTAGCTGATAGTCCCTGTTTGTGGTCGTGAAATTAGTAGTATTTCTTGAGTGCACTAATAAACTGCAAGTTCCATGAGTAATATGTTTCAAAAATGTGCTAATGCTCGCTAGGTAAGAAATAGGTGGACTATAACAGAGACAACGAACAAAATGAGAGATTCTTAGCTCAAGTTATTTTTGGCTCGATTAATCAAAATCTTCTTAGTGCTGCAATATGCTTCAGAATAACTTATAGAATGTGACTGTTCTCTAGAATCAGGGGTTATGTTTTTTTCTTGTGCGCGTTAAGTGCTCCACTTCAAGGATGATTAGTAGCTCCAATTTTTTAAATTTCAAACATGAACCATTAAAAGGGAAAAATAGAACCTTTTTTTTTAATTAAGGGAAAAATAGAACCAAAGAGGCTAATTATCCAAGTTTTTTGACTAAAATAATTACAAATTGAAAAACTATTAATGAGATTTTCATAATATAATTAGAAGATGGAATATAACTTCCGGTTCAAAGGAAATAAATCTTCTAGTAAAAATGCACTTTCGAGTAATGGAAAATACCATTTTGGTGGATCCAATAGGCCTTAAATGTAAGTATATTATCATTAAAGGAGAAGAATGAAAATGTTTATTAAAGTAAAATTAGATTCATACAAATAAAAGGGGAAACATAAGGTTTGAGTTAGAATTTGATGTAAAAACTTACGACTCCTAAACGAACATGGTTGTTTATCTCGGTAATTTGTTTTTCTACTCTAGCTACATTATGCCTTGGCTTATGAATTCATTTTAATTTTTCTACATTTATATGTGGATATTTGAGTTGTGCTTAGTGCCCTATCTACTACATCACTGGTCAAAGAGAGTTCCTGCTAAATAAAAAATATTAATAAATAGAGAAGAACAGTGATGCAACCACTGTGTGATGAAACTACCCAGTGAAAGGAATATAAGATGTTGCAACAAGTTTGTCAACGTCTTTTGGTACCCAATCAGGCTCTTCGTATGTAATTAGGTATTGATCCTCGATAAATCTTTTTATCATATTTCTATTGCAATATAGTTATCTTGATTTATCTTCACGGAAAAGTTAGATAAAAAGAAAAGTGATATCATAATGTCAATGTTATTATTGTAGTTATAAGGTAAGTTAAATCCACAAGTTAGCATCTTTTTTGTTAATTTCATCATACTAGTCCTCGGCACATGCATTTCACGTGGATCAATATTAACTGATATAAACTTATATTATTAGTGTCATGCCCTGAGAGTACACCGTGGACGTGGCTGAAAATTAAGAACCATTGTTCGTCCCCAAGCGAATCCTTGTCCTAGCTCAATACTCAACGGAAGACTTACTTGAATAAATAATAACTCAAATACAAACATTAAATCACACTATCTCAATAATAGACTAATCCAATAGAGGTCTAAAAGCATACGATTAAACATAAACGGTTAACTTCGGGTCTCAAAAGATCACAACGGAAGATAGGGATAAGACTCCTCAAAACTAATGTTTATGAAGCCTCTAAAATACTATGATGGAATTCAAGACAAGACCCACGACATCCTAACAAAACTTAAATCTAAATGTGAAGCCCTCCATAAAGCACGAAGGCTTACCAAAGCTAGATCGAATGTGACGGGATCAACGGAGCACCGATTGATGATCCTGAATACATATATCGGTATCATGAAATGATGAAAGCCAAATGGCGTCAGTACATTGAATGTACCAGCATGTAAGGAGAAAACAGAACATAGGAATACATAGCTGAACTGATAAAAAGGAGAACATACTCACCTCGACTCAACTCAATATTAATGCAATAGTAAAGGACGCAATATATATATATATAAACCTTTTAAAATAGTAGATAATATCTCAATTGTATATAATAATACATCAATAAACTCATTACTCTTATTTGGGCGATTCTCTAACCGAAAACCATCTCTATGAGCTACGTGATGATACAACATCTCGCAACGCTGCTAGAACTGTCTTATACCTTGCCGGAATATATAACATCCTCAACTAAGTGGATCCACTAAGTTATGTTTAAAATCAATAAGGAATCAGCTAAAAAGTATGATCTTTTACCCATGTTGGCATGCATGGTTTATGAGGATTTTGAGTTATTTGAACTCATCCCCATATCGGTGATCAATACTACTCTCAATAATATATAACTCATGCTCAAATGTTTAAAAACATAACTCTTCCTCAGTTTGAGATAATTACTCGAAAGGTTCTCTTGAATGAGCTACTGCTCAAAAACTCTTTATGAACGTAACTATTAAGAAATCAAGGTTTCCTCTCGTTTTAAACATAAACGTCTTACATACTTGGGAATACTTAGTACCCTCATACTAATTTTAAAACATGAACTCAATTTTACTCATTCTCATACTCATTTACTCAAGTCTTAAAACAAGTTTTAAATAATTATAGAATACTTCTCAAAAGGACTTTCTAGAACTTTACTCTTAATTTTTACTTTAATTAGAAATTAAGATTTAAGAGTTATGATTAAGATATATAGGATATCTCAATGATTAATGACGTTTTAGATAGTTATAATTAAGAATAGAGCGAAGGCACGATTTAAAAGAACTCAAACATAATGAATGACGGAAGAGAAATGAAGGCAGGCGACCCTGGCACATTCCTGGCGCAGAGCGCCTGCCCCCTTGTGCCTCAGTGGCGCGCCACCCCACCTTGTTCCCAAAAAACCCAACGAATTTTTCTTGCTCAATTCAAGACCTAACTCATCTAGAATCGAATGATTTCCTTCCAAACTCGTTTGGATTCTGAAACCCAGCAAAATTAATCAAGAACCCACTCAAATCCATCAAGAACAACACACATTCTCAAGACCCTCACCTCAAGAACCCAAGAAGACTCCATTTTTAAAGAGTGAATCTAAAACCTCAAGAATTTCTCAAGAATTCAAATCAACCAACCTCAAGAACGAATGTATGAATAAAACTCACATGATTGACGTGAGGGGAACAAACCAAACACTATGAGAGCTTACATACTTCACAAGAACTAAGTTCTTTGGGAAAATCCTCAATGCTAGCAAGATCTTACACATTCTTCTTTTTCTCCTCATAAACTTCTCTCTACAAAAAACCCTATGCTCTTTTAGAATGACTAAAACTAAACCCAATCATCTTAAAACCCTAAAAGGGTGAGGAAAACGTTCTAGGCTAATTGGGTAAGGAAAAGACCAATACCCCTCCTTAAAATGGATGAATTGCCTTAACTAGACAGGCTGCACTCAAACGGGCATATCTCCTTCATCCGAACTTAGAAATTAGCAAACTCAGTGGTGTTTGAAAGAGGAATGAACAAATTTTGATTTGATACTTCATGGGCCACCTAAATCATCATGTACTAAAAGTTATAGTCATTTGAAGTTGATCCAAAACGCACAATTGAAGAGAAACTTGTACGAATCTCAATTTAGCTCTTTAAAAGTCTGAGGTGCTACAATATCTCCCCCTTGGGAACATTCCTCCTCAAATGAGATCATTCTAAGTAGAACACAGTGTGGGAAAACATGTAACACCCAACTCAAACACCCCAAATGCAATTCACATAACTTAGCATATCAACTTAAAGAGTACCAAAAAAAGAGTTAGTACCTTAGTTTGGAATTTCTACGGAAGCAAAGAGGTATGGGTATCTCTTTTTCATATCCTCATCAGCCTCCCAAGTAGCTTTCTCAATAAATTGAATTCTCCATAAGACTTTGACTGATGCAACCTCTGTGGTTCTCGACTTGCGAACCCGACGATCAAGAATTTCAACGAGTATCTCCTCATAAGATAGGCTATTCCTAATACGAATATTCTCAGTAGGTATGAAAAGTGAAGGATCGCACATGCACTTCTTCAACATAGAAATGTGTAATTCTGAATAGACCCCTGCTAACTTTGGCGATAGCTCCAACTCATAAGTTACGTTACCAATTCTCTTTGATGTCCTGTAAGGACCAATGTACCGGGGACTTAGTTTTCCCTTCTTTCCAAATCTCATAAAACCCTTCATGGGTGAAACCTTCAACTAAACCCAATCATACACCTCATACTTCAAGTCTATCCTCCTAACATCTGTATAGGATTTCTGATGACTTTGCACTATCTTTAGCCTTTCTTGAATAATCCTTGCCTTCTCCATGGCTTGATGAACTAAGTCTGGTCCTATCAACCCAGCTTCACAAACCTCAAACCATCCAATAGGAGATCTACATCTTCTCCTTTAAAGGGCCTCATAAAGAGCCATCTGGATGCTAGAGCGATAGCAATTGTTTTAAGCAAATTCTATGAGAGGTAAGTGATCATCCCAATTATCTTTGAAATCGATCACACAAGCACTCAACATATCCTCCAAAGTCTGAATCATACGCTCTTCTTGATCATCAGTCTTTGGATGGAAAGCAGTACTCAAATTTACCATTTAACCCAAACCTTTCTGGAAAGACCTTCAAAATTATGCGGTGAAATCGCACCTCTATCTGAAATTATAGACACAGGAACTCTATGAAGTTGGACTATCTCCTGAATATATAATTTGGCATAATATTCTACTGAATAGGTAATCTTTACTGGCAAGAAATAGGCTGATTTAGTCATCTGATCTACAATCACCCAAATCGAATCATGATGCATGCGAGACCGCAACAAGCCAGTAACAAAATCCATATTGATCATCTCCCACTTCCATTCTGAAAGATCTATATTCTAAGACATACCACTGGGCCTTAGGTGCTCTACCTTTACTTTTTGGCAATTTGGGCATTTGGCAATGAACTCTGCAATACATCACATCATACTATTCCACCAACAGACTTCCCTCAAGTCACGATACATCTTTGTGGAATCGGGATGGATAGAGTATCAGGAACTATGAACATCCTCTATCATACCCTCTTGAAGTTCATCCACCTTTGGTACACACAAGCTCCCTTGATACCTCAATACACCATCTCCCCATTGTTCAAAAGCCATCACCTTTTGCTTATGAACATTTTCCTTCAATTCAAGTAAACAGGGTATTGGTCTTATTTCTCCTTCACTTCAGACACTAGTGAATATTCAGTCCCATTCATCACTACTACTCTACCTTCATTGGAATCCAACAAATGGACTCCCAATCGTGCAAGTCTGTGAACATCTTTGGCCAATTCTATTTTTCCCTCTTCGACATGGGCAGTAATCCTCATAGATAACCTGATCAAGGCATCAACAACTACAGTAGCCTTACTTGGGTGATAGAGGATACTCATGTCGTAATCCTTGAGTAACTATAACCACCTCCTCTATATGAGATTAAGCTATTTCTGACTAAAAACATACTAGAGACTGTTGTTATCGTTAATACATCCACGTGAACCTCATAGAGATAGTGACACTATATTTTTAAAGTGAATACTACATTATCCAACTCTATATCCTTAGTTGGGTAATTCTTCTTGTGAATCTTAAGATGTCTGGAGGCATAGGTTATAACCTTACCATTCTCCATCAATACACAAACAAGTCCCACTCTGGACGCATCACAATACACAACAAAGCGGGTTTTTAATTCCTGAAAGCTTTTCTCATAAGCTTCATACCATTGAAACATTATTGTCTTTTGAGTTAACTTTGTCAAAGCGGATGAAATAGATGAAAACTTCTCAACAAAACCTTCTATAATAACCAACCAATCCCAAGAAACTCCCTATATTAGCTGGAGAAGTGGGTCTGGGCCAATTTTGCACTACTTCAATCTTCTGAGTGTCAACTCGAATCCCTTAACCATAAATAATGTGGCTTAAGAATGCCATTGACTCAAGCCAAAGATCACAATGGAAAATTTGGCATACAGCTCTCTATCCTTGAGAGTTTGGAGAACTATTCTGAGATGACTAGCACGACCCTCCTCATTCCTTGAATACATCAGGATGTTATCAATAAGAACGATGACAAACATGTCAAGATATGGCTTAAATACTCTGTTCATAAGGTTCATGAACATTGCAGGAGCATTAGTCAAACCAAAAAATATAACAAGAAACTCATAGTGACCATAACGAGTCCTTAATGTTGTCTTTGGGATTTCACTTTCTATTACTCTCAACTGATGATAACTAGATCTGAGGTCTATCTTAGAAAATCAAATGGCACCCTGAAGTTGATCGAAAAGATCATCAATTCCCGAAAGAGGACACTTATTTTTTATAGTGAACTTAACCAATTGGCGGTAATCGATACACATCCTAAGAGAACCATCTTTCTTGCTCACAAATAAGACCGTTGTGCCCCAAGGTGAGACACCAGGTAAAATAAAATATCTATCAAGAATATGTTTCAACTTCTCTTGTAACTATTTTAACTCACCTGGAGCCATTTTATATGGCGGAATAGAGATAGGTTGAGTATCAGGAAGAATATCTATGTCGAAGTCTATTTTTATGTCGGAGGAACTCTGGGAAGATCATTTGAAAAGACCTCTGGAAACTCACTCACAACTGGAATTGACTGAATATGTGGTGTCTCAATACTAGAGTCACTAACTCGGACTAAATGATAGATGCACTCCTTAGATACTAAATTTTTGGCCTTAAGGTACAAAATGAAATGACCCTAGGCACTATTCATCCACCGTATAACAGGCTCATTAGGAAACTGGAACTTAACTACTTGAGTTTTACAATCAACTGAGGCATAACAACATGAAGCCAATCCATACCTAGAATAATATTAAAGTACACCATGTCTAGCTCAACTAAGTCAACCATGGTGTCCTTGTGATTGACATAGATGACATAATCACGATAAACTCTCTCAGCTAGAATAGACTCACCAACAGGCGTGGAAACACTAAAGGGCTCAAGAAGTCCTTCGGGAAGAATATCGAACATCATAGAAATATACGGAGTCACAAAAGATTGACTCGCACCTGGATCAAGTAATGCATATACATCAACGGTAAAGACTTTGATCATACAAGTGAAAACATATGGTCTCCTTCTCTTGGTGACTGGTGATAGCAAACAGGTGGTTTTCTCCTCCGCATGTCTCTGAAGTTGCTCCTCGTGGAGAAGCTCTATCTATTGGAGCCGCTGAATAAGATTGGGCTATATTTCCCCCATTGTCGTTACCTTGCCTATTATTAGGAAAGTCTCGCATAAAGTGGCCTAACTGACCACACTTGAAGCAGCCATTGGAGCCATCACGACACACTTCTGGGTGGATTCTACCACACTTAGCACATGTAGCAATTGAATTCGTCCCTTATGCCACACTACCCTGAGATTGAGCAAGTCGATCTTTGAAGTTCTACGAATTTTTATTCCCAAACTCACCTCTGTACTTTGGTGCAGGTGCAATAGTAGATGATGGTGCAGGTCCATTTGGCCTTTGTTGAAAAAATAATTGGTTTACATTTCTGGTCTTCTACTGTCCGGACTCATTACCTTTTGTCTTAGCTGTAACACCTCAGATCTCAAAATGAAGAAAATCCTAGTTTTCAGAAAATTGGTGCTAGTACCGATGGAACCACCCACGGACCGTAGGTGGGACCACAGACCGTAGGTGGGGTTCCGTTGTTAAGGACCAAATCTTTATAGTCTCTACTTCCACCCATGATTGACAAGTAAGGTCCGTGGTTGGACCTACGGACCGTAGGTGAGGGTCAGCAGCCAATTAGATGGAAATTAATGTTGGGTCAACTTGAAATGGTCATCACTCTTATCACAAAAGGAATTAGGTGGCCCATGACCTACCAAATGATAGATAATTGAATCCCCTTCCAAACGCCACCGTGTGTTTGCTAAAATCCCATCTCCAAGTAAAAAGTTATGCTCATTTTAGTGAAGCCCTGTCGGGCATACTTGACCGACGAACTCAAACGATGTCATGTAGGTCAAACAACAGACCGTCGTTCCCTCTATGGATGATGGGCTTCGTTAGAATTAAGTAAGGGTAATTTTTTTCCTTTCCCCTATGCGTTGGGCACTTAATCTACGTCGTTTGATGCCTAAACTACATCGTTTTACTCAAAAATAAGCCTGATAACTTAGTCAGACTTACCCAAATCCTCATTCTCCAAAAATCAGCCAAACTTAGACCAAAAAGAAAAAGAAAAGTCGACCAAACCTCCAAAGAACAAGCAGCAGTGTTCTTCAAAGTTCAGCCCTAAATCCAAAGGATTTCTCCGTAGATTTCATCACCAAGTATGTGGTATTTTACTAGTGGATTCCTTTCTTCCACTATGTCCCTAGAATTCAGTCAGATTCTTGATTCGCTATATCTTTCTTACACCTGGGGTTTCTAAAACCATAGATATTGGTTATGATTTAGCTGTTATAGTATTGTTAATCAAATAATCGTGTTTTCGTGAAATTGTTGCTTAGTTCCTTGCATGAAACTTAGAACCCTAGTTGTGTAGATTCTCTTAGCTCATGAATTACACTTGCTAGGTCAGTTAAATAGATATACATGCTCCAATTTTGAATGTATCATTATTAGTATATAATTTCTACATTCTAAGATTTGCATGTCAGTATTTTAAGCTATTCAGTATTTCAGCACTTCAGTCATAATATGTTATATTTGGAAGTAGACTTTACACCGAGTGGACTAGGGTTCAATGTACACTCATGGTCCTAGAACTACGTGCCCCCTGTAGGTTTATAAGTCCCCTCTGTTGGGCATCAGATGTAGTGATCACGCTGGTCATGCCTTTATACCCTTGGAAAGGTATATTAGGTCCTCTCGATCGGGCGTATACATCGGACTCTGCGTTTAGCTCACGTGGTTTTATGTCTGTTATTAGTAGCTCCCACAGTCAGAATTTAATACATTTGACCAAGTCTTGAGTTATACCTCATTATTCAGTCTTAATATGTCATGTTCAGGATTAGTACTTGGTCATTGCATTTATCTTAGTCTTCAGTATATTTCAGCATTTACATTCAGTTCAGATTATATCATTGCTCAGCATACTTTGTTCAGTTTATGTATTTTGTTCAGCTATATTTTATATCCTGCATGCTTAGTACATTCCAAGTACTGACGCATACTCTGCGCTACATCCTTTCATGATGTAGGTTCAGGAGTTCAGCATCCAGATCACGCATAGATCGGTTCCTAATCAGTATTTCAGCAGCTTCAGTGGTGAGCCCTAATATTTTGAGGACGATAGACATGTTTCCTATATTTAGTCTTTTATTTCAGTTTCTGTTTTGTTAGAGTTAGCTAGGGGCATGTCCTAGCAACTTTAGGCAGTAGAGGTTTTTTCAGACATAGTAATGGTTTCATCTTTAGATTTGACTGAATGTTTTGTATCGTTGAACTCTTAGTAGTTTTATATATATTCAGATCAGTATTGGGTATTCCCCATCTTTCAGTTATCTACTATTTTAGCTTCCGCATAGTATCTCTTTATTTAGATTTTTTTTAGTATGCTTATGATAGGCCAGTTTCATGGTTAGCTTGGGGTCACTCGTGGTCCTAGGTCATGTGTTTACGTCAAGGGGGTAACCTCGAGGCGTGAAAAACATGCTATCAGAGCATTAGGTTCAAGAGTCCTAGGATGTGTGAAAGTTGAACTAAGTAGATTCCTTTTTATGAGTGTGAAGTGCACCACGTCTAATGAGAGGGAGGCTACGAAGTATTTTAGGAAAACTTCATTTTATTTTCTACTCTTATAGTGCGTAAGGTATGATCCAACTTCTCATTTCTAATTCAACGTTATGCGTTTCAGATCATGCCTCCTCGTAGAGCTTACCCAAGGAATGCTAATGCACACAACGCTAAAGCAGTTCCTCCAGTCCCAAACCATGAGGTTTCGAATATAGAGTTTCGAAATGCAATCCAACTTTTAGCTCAGAGTGTGGATAAACAGAACAATCAGCAGTCCCCAGTTCCTACTAATGCTAATAATGGATCAGCAACAGCCAGTGTTTGAGATTTTATTCGGATGAATCCGCTTGAGTTTCTAAGATCGCAGGTTGGTGAGAACCCACAGAACATCATTAATGAGGTTACGAAAATCTTTGGAGTGATGCAAGTGACTGGAAATGACAGGATAGAGTTGACATCCTACTAGCTTAAGGATGTAGCTCACATTTGGTTCACTCAGTTGAAAGAAAAACAGGGGTACGGATGCAGTTCCTATGACTTGGGAGTATTTTACTGGAGCTTCTCAAGACAGGTTCTTCCCAAAGAAGTTGAGAGAAGCTAAGGCACAAGAGTTCATGAATTTGAGACAACGTTCCATGTCAGTTCAAGAGTGCGGACTTAAGTTCACCCAACTCTCTAGGTATTCTCCACACATGGTTGTTGATCCAAGGGAGTAGATGAGTAAGTTTCTATTTGGGATGCCCGACTTAGTGAAGACAGAGTGAAGAAGTGCTATGTTGTTAGAGGATATGAATATATCTAGGGTCATGACTCATGCTCAGCAGGTTGAGGAAGATAAGCTTAAGTAAATAGCTAAGGAAAACAAGAAAGCTAGAATAGGGAACTATGAGTACTCTTATAAGATATTGGGTGGTGGAAATCACTCACAGTTTCAACTGGATCAGAATAGTAGGGCACCAGGCTCAAAGTCTAAGGAAGTGTTTCAGGAAATAGGACCTATCCAACTTGTCCAAAGTGTGGTAAGAACCATCCGGGCGAGTTTCTTGCAGGCGGGGAAGGATGTTGTGGTTGTGGTCAGTCTGGTCATAGGGTGAAGGATTGCCCTTCTGCCAGGCCGCGAGAAGAAGGTAACGATAGTAGGGCTCAGTCTAAGTCCCAACAGCACCAGCAGGTCACCCAACTCAGTACGGTATGTTATCTTATACAGGTGTCGGTCATCGCCAAGGCTGGTTTTATGCTCTCCAGGCTCACCGGGATCGGAAGATTCTCCTGATGTGATCATTGGTACGTTATGAGTCTTTAATTTAGATGTTTATGCATTGTTAGATCTAAGGGCTACTCTTACCTTTGTAACTTTCTTTATAGCAGTAATGTTAGGTGTCAGTTTAGAAATTCTTTCAAAACCCTTCTCAGTACTCCAGTTGGTAACCCAGTTATAGCTAGACGGGCATACAGAAGTTGCCATGTCACAGTCTCTTAGAAAGTCACTTCAACAGATCTTGTAGAGTTATAAATGGTAGATTTCGATATCATTATAGGCATGGATTGGTTACATTCATGTTATGACTTAGTCGATTGTTGATCTAGGATTGTTCAATTCCAGTTTCAAATCAAGCCAGTCTTAGAATAGAAGGGTAATAGCTCAGTGCCTATAGGTCGATTTATCTCTTACCTTAGCACCAGAAAGATGATATCTAAAGGGTAGTGTAGCACGTGTTGAGTAAAAAGGGAAGGAATTAGCAAAGGATGTTCACCAGCCTGCTCGCTTAGGAGTTGGTCTTACAGACATGTCAGATTATGGTGTGATAGTTCAGAATTAATCCGAATCTTCATTGGTAGCGGAGGTTAAGGAAAAATAGGATGGTGATCCTATATTACTTCAGTTGGAAGGTGCAGTTCATCAGCAGAAAATAGAGGTTTTCTCCAAAGGGGGAGATGGTCGCTTATGTGTTCCTAAGGTGGATGAGTAGGTGAAGCAGCCTTGATTGGGCCAGATTCGGCTCATGATGTTATGAGAAAAGGTTCAGCTCATCAAAAGTAGACTTAAGACAGAGAGCCTATGCAGATGTAAGGAGAAGTAACTTAGACTTTGAGATAGATGATTGGGCTTTCCTGAAAGTATCACCTATGAAGGGGATGATGAGATTTGACAATCTAAGAGGAATCAGTCCGTAGAGGGAGCTACTTAGGAAGGAGAAGTTGCCATGAAGGCCAAGTATCCTCATCTCTTTCCTTTCGATTTCGTTTCAGCTTGAGATAATAGTTTTCTCTCTAGTCTCTCAGTTTACTCGTGCGTAAATTCAGTGTTAGTATCATGTTCCTCCTGTTTTTCTTGAATTTTCAGCATATTTGCATGTTCTTAGAACTCATTTCAGTTAGATATCAGTTTCTAGTACTTAGTGGTAGGGATTGCAGCTCCTTCCCTCCATACTCAACTAGTTTA
This sequence comes from Solanum chiquidenum, assembly GCA_029582725.1. Lineage (NCBI taxonomy): Eukaryota > Viridiplantae > Streptophyta > Magnoliopsida > Solanales > Solanaceae > Solanum > Solanum chiquidenum. Next base: position 13,787 of record JAJOOS010002166.1, read on the forward strand.
TACTTCATTCAAGGATGAATGTTCCCAATGAGGAGATAATGTAACACCTCGGATCTCAAAATGAAGAAAAATCCTAGTTTTCAGAATATTGGTGCCAGTACTGACAGAACCACCCACGGACCGTAGGTGGAAATCCGTCGTTAAGGCCCAAATCTTTATAGTCTCTGATCCCACCCACGATCGACCAGTACAGTCCATGGTTGGAGCTACGTACTTTAGGTCTGACCGTAGGTGATGGTCAGTAGCCAGTTAGAGGGAAATTGTTGTTGGGTAGACTTCAAATGGTCATCACTCTTAGCACAAAAGGAATTAGGTGGCCCATGACCTACCAAATGATTGATAATTGAATTCTCTTTCCAACGCCACATAGTTTACTAAAATACCATCTCCGAGTAAATAATTATGCTCATTTTAGTGAAGCCCTGTCGGGCAGACTTGACCGACGAACCCAAATGACGGCATGTAGGTCAAACGATGGATTATCGTTCCCTCCGTGGATGGGCTTCGTCAGAATTAAGTTAGGGTCATTTTGGTCCTTTCCCCTATGCATTGGGCACTTAAACCACGTTGTTTGATGCCTAAACTACGACATTTTACTCAGAATAAGCCTAATAACTTAGTCAAACTTACCCAGGAGCCTCATTCTACAAAAATCAGCCAAACTTAGAGCAAAAAGAAGAGGAAAAGTTGACCAAACCTCCCAAGAACAAGCAACAGTGTTCTTCAAAGTTCAGCCCCAAAATCTGAAGGATTTCTCCGTAGATTTCGTCGCAATGTATGTGGTATTTCACTATTGGATTCATTTCTTCCATTAGGTCCCTTGAAATCAGTCAGATTCTTGATTCGCTATATGTTGCTTAGAACAAGGATTTCTAAAACCTTAGCTATTGGTTGTGATTTAGCTATTATAGTATTCTTAATCAGATTATCATGAAATTGTTGCTTAGTTCCTTGCATGAAACTTAGAACTCTAGTTGTGTAGATTCTCTTAGTTTATGAATTACACTTGTTAGGTCAGTTAAACAGATATACATGCTCCAGTTTTGAATGTATCATTATTAATATATAATTGTTACATGCTCCGATTTTGCATGTCAGTATTTTGAGCTATTCAGTGTTTCAGCATTTCAGTCATAATATGTTATATACATATTCAGTAGGGAGTAGACTTTACACCAAGTGGACTAGGGTTCAACATATACTCATAGTCCTAGAACTACGTTCACCCATAGGTTTATAAGTCCCCTTTGTTGGGCATCAAATTTAGTTATCACGCGAGTCATGCCCTTATGGGGAGTGTACATCGGTGTCTGCATTTAGGTCACGTGGTTTTATGTCGGTTAATAGTAGCCCTCACAGTTAGAATTTAGTGGATTTGACCAGGTTTTCAGTTATACCTCAGCATTCAGTCTCAGTATGTCATGTTCAGGATTAGTACTTGGTCATTGCATTTAGCTCAGTCTTCGGTATATTTCTGCATTTAAATTTAGTTCACAATATATCATTGCTCAGCAAGCTTTGTTCAGTTTATGTATTTTGTTCAGCTATATTCTATATCATGCATGCTCAGTACATTCCAAGTACTGACACATACTCTACGCTACATCATTTCATGAGGTAGGTTCAGGGATTCAGCAACAAGATAACGCATAGATCGATTCCCATTCCGCATTTCAGCAGCTTTAGTGGTGAGTCCTCATATTTTGAGGATGATAGACACGTTTCCTATATTTATTCTTTTATTTCAGTTTCAGTTTTGCTAGAATTAGTTGGGGGCATGTCCCGATAACTTTAGACAGTAGAGGCTTCTTTTCAGACATAGTATTAGATTCAGCTTTATATTTGAGTGAATGTTCCGTATCATTGAACTCTTAGTAGTTTTATATATATTCAGATCACTATTGGGTATTCCCTATCTTTCAGTTATCTACTATTTTAGCTTCCACATAGTATCTCTTTATTCAGATTGTTTTAGTATGCTTATGATATGACAGCTTAAGGGTTAGCTTGGGGTCGCTCGTGATCCTAGGTCCCGTGTTTATGTCAAGGGGTAGCCTCGAGGCGTGACATTAGCCTTCTTGTTCTGGAACTCTTCCTTATCTCTCAACTTGTCTTCCTCAACCTACTGCAAATGGATCATAAGCCTTGCTATGTCCATGTCCCTTATCAACATAGAAGCCTTACCCTCTTTGCTTTGTCACGACCCAGGGGTGTACACTAGAAGTAACACAGTGTACTTGACCCCGAAGGGGTGTCATACAAGCCCTTAGCATAGCATGAACATAAGATAATAGAAAATACGGAAACTTTAAAACTTTTTATATTCGAAGTCATTTTCATAAAAGCAAGCGAAAGTCTTTACTACACTTTTGTCTCAAACCATCTAATACAACTTTAGAATAAAACTCTTTGGACACATCCCATACAATAGTCTAAACATGAAAATAAAGACATAAAGGAACTAGTGGGTTTTCTCCTCGAAGCTATGAGGACTCACCAAGTCTTCGACTCCTTTGATCCTTGGAAACCTACCTCCAAGAATAGCACTCAAGTCTCCAAACCCTACATTTGATGAGAATGTAGGCAAAGTATGCATTAGTATAAAATGTACTAAATATGTTAGCTAGCATAATCAAAAGAGCATAAGGCAAGGGGTAGTCAATATAAGACATAATCTAAAATCATATGAAATACTTCATAAAACATCAATAATAAGCACAAAAGACAATATCATCATAATAATCAAAGTCTCCAACATAAGCATCATTTAAGAATTATTTATTCTTAATCATCTATACCATAATAGAACTACTATCAAGTAACCTAAAAGCATACTTTGTGCAATGCATGAAGAGCATCCTATAATACCACCCAAGCTAAGCATCCCTATTTGGTCATCTTAATCATAGTCTATGTGCATGGTTAAGTCTTAATCCTTTCTACCATAAGAGCACCATACTTCTAAGTACCTCAAAGCACACTTGTTTAATGCATGAAAGGAATCCCATACTACCCTTCACACTAACCATAACCTTGAAGTTATACTAGTTATATTCACCTTATTTTGGTCTCACTATTGGCTTACTTCATGTAGACAAGGGAACTATTACCTTTAGTCAATCATATCTTGGAAAGCAACTATAACACAACCCAAGCTAAGTCTATACTATATAAGAGAACCCTTCATAACTAACCTCAAGTCATACTTGTGCAATGTATGAATAGCATCCCATACTACTATCCATATAGAGTACCCCTTTAGATTATCATGAATGCTCACTAGTTGGGTACTAGGCCCTCTTTACTATTTGCCTCTATTCACCTAAGGTACTTCGCTTCTTAGTACAAGGCAAGACATCACATATGAATGAATTCAATTTCTCAATTCAAGGCTACCAAGGAATAGCACCTTAATAGGCTAGAAGATGCTATCATCTTACTAACATAACTATGTTAAGCTAAACAAACTACCTTTGAAGGCACACTATCATGCAAGTACAATATATTCTAGGAAAGGTACAAGTGCTCCATCCTAGCTACCATGAAATAGTCCTAGACCAACTAAGTCATGCTACCCTTACAAGTATCCTATGATACCAATGCAAGCTATCCTTAGGAGAGTATGTTTCTCAATCCTAAGCTACCCTTAGGAGAGTATAAGTCCTCAATCCTAAGCTACCATGGCTAACCCTAACTCAAGCTACCCTTGAAGTGTATCTTACAATGCAAGTCAAGCTACCCTAAGGAAAGTATAAATCCTAAATCCTAGGCTACCATGACTACTCCTAACTCATGCTACCCTTGACATGAATCTTACAAGGTTAAGTCAAGCTACCCTTACAAGCACACCAAGATGCTAATGTAAGCTATACTTAGGAGAGTATGATTCTCAATCCTAAACTACCATTAGGAAAGTATAATTCCCAATCCTAAGATACCATTAGTAGAGTATATGTCCTCAATCCTAAAGCTACCATGAAATGGTCTTGGCCAAACCAAGTCAAGCTATCATGAAAGCATTCTATAATGCTAGTTTAAGCTACCCTTTGGAGAGTATATGTCCTCCATCCAAGCCTACCAGGACTACTACCAAGTCAAGCTACCATGAAAGCATCTCACAATGCTAATTAAAGCTACTCTTAGGAGAGTATAAATCCTCAATCCTAAGATACCATGAAATGGTCTTGTCTTACCAAGTCAAGCTACACATGAATGGATCATATATCACAATTTCAAGCTATTCTAGTCTAACATGCTTTGATTAATTTTAGGTTATTACGACAATCTAGAATCATTCTATGTGAGAGAACCTTGGATATCCTAGCATATTTATGCCTAAGTGTGTAAGTGAGAATAGACTTTCAACAATACACAACAAGATCACATTATATTAGCTTTACTCTCAAATCCCTAACTATTATGATCACAAGCCTTACTCTCAAGATTTCTTTCTTAATCTCGTCACTGTACCTAGATTTCAAGGTATTATAACCACACTCTTCATTAGTGGGTGATTCTAGTCATAATTGATCATAAAGGTTCAATTTCATCTTTACAAGTCATGATCCTTCATATTCGATAAATTCTAATTCAATTCATGATTATATGTTCCTAACCTTGAACATTACTACACATGACATTGATTTAAGAAGATCACCTATGAACCTTCAATTTCACCTCTAATTGCATAAACCCACAAATATCACATTCATCAATTTAGACTAGAGTTTACTATACAAATCACATGAATTCATCATATTATCATAATTGAATGCTAATACAATTATAATTATGTATTATCCACTAGATTGGAATCATACCTAAACCCTACCCACAGTGTAGAAGGAAACCTTAGCTAGAATTAGGGTTTTGACTTCACAATTTGGGGAAAACCTAGGGGGATCTATTGTTGGAAGAACCCATAGATGATTAATCTAACATACCTTGATTCAAAGCCCTAAACAAGCTTGCATCAATGGAGGAAAATCTTCCCTACGTCCTTCTCTTCTTCTTCTTCTTCTTCATTTCCTAAAGAGAGAAATATTTAGAGAGAATTTGGGGTCTTGAAAGAATGAACTAACTGAGTTAGTTTAGGGGTGTCTTAGGCTTATATAGGTGGTTTAATAACTAACTAACCGACCTCCCTTAAACCCTAACTAATTAGTAATTAATTCCCAAACCCCCTAACTTAAAAACAAATCTTCAAAATCTGCTTGGACTCACGACTCCACCACCCATGGACCGTGGCTGGCGTCACGGAGCGTGCTGCACCTCTGTAGGTGCTGGTAAGAGGCTCAAACTTTCAGGCCAACACAAGCCACCCATGACCCCAACCCACGGGGCATGGGTCCACCTACGTCCAGTAGATGGCAAGCGTAGGTGCTGCCAAATTGACAGCTTTTGGGCTGTCTTAACGGTCCTCCTCAAGTACCCCTTGGGTGGTCCTTGGGGGGTCCTACCTTGACGCCCTAACCCTTAAACCCTCATTCTAAGTACGGAAATAATTTTTGTGATTTTTAATCCTCATACCATACTCCAAAACTCTTATGAAAAGCTAGAACTCTCTAGTTCAACTTACTAGTTTCCGGGGTATTACAATATCTCCCTCTTGTGATCATTCGTCCTCTAATGATGATTCTAAAAACTTCTTAAATTCACAACTCTAAACTAGAAGCCCATCATGCATGCACTACATCTAAATGCACACAACCAAGGAAGAAACTTCAAATCCAAGCTAAACACATTCAATGCAACAAGGGAGTAGGAACTACTTCTACCAACCCAAAATGCATGAAACTCTATATCTACTCATTTTCAAGGAGGAACTAACATCTCCTAGCTAAAACATGCTCAACACACTCATGGAGCCTAAATGCAATTTACCCTCAAAAAGCATTTATTCAAGGAGGAATCTTTCAATTCCAAACTAAGGCATGCTCATATATTCATCTCATGAAGTCTATATGCACCTCTACTCAATGCACTACAACATGAGGAAAACAATGCATATAAGTCATTTCTATCACGACATAAGCTTTTTCATGAACATGCATCACATAAGAAGATCATGGAAACATACAATTCACACATGACGTCATATAAAAGAAAATCAAGAGGAACCTATCATCTTAAGCTAGGATAGGAGTAGAGGGAAAAGGATGGGGACATCAGGACATCTCATTGGCCCTTGGCCTCCCAAGGATAACCCTCACTAAACTACACTCCATACCACTTCATGGAACAACTTCCTTGTTCTTCTATTTCTTAACTTGCCGGTCTAAGATCTCTACCGGTACTTCTATATTAGAGAAGTTCTCATTAAGCAACTCTAGCTCATAAGAAACCTTATTACACAACTCAAGATCTCTCATGAGCCTAGAAAACCAGGACTAAACTTCTCATACTCACTATACCTCTCAAGGGGAGGATTTCAAGAAAACCTAGCTCATGAACATCAAGAACACTCAACGACCTTGCTATCTAAGAACATTATCTCTGTCTTGGGAGCAAGCCTATACAAACTCTTTTAAACATCATTTCTTTCAATTCAAATGTCGGAGTAAGTCATCACTAAGCTTTCACATCCATCACACAAGATGATTCTAAACCATGGTGAATTACACTTCTACCCTTATTGGAAGAGTCTATTCACTCAACCCATCTAGGCATTACTTAAACACCCTATTCAACCAATCTATCAACATAATTCAACACTCATCATGACTAAGTCGGGTTCTACCATCAACTAAACATAACTATAATGCAACCCATTCATACTAAAGATAACATCACAATCTATCATCTCAAATCTATCAAGTCACAAAGCCATAATTGACATCACAACCAACCATTTCTCCCTCGCTCCTTGTAGCATAAGCCCTTTGAGTAGTTCATATCCTAAAGACCACTGGATAAGGAATAGGAGATAGACCTTATAGAGTTAAACTCTATGGCACAACTAGGAGAATGAAGAAGTGAGATTTCCTAAGCATCTAATAGCCCCTATTCATAATTGTGGCATCCTTTAGATTCATGAACAAGACTCTACTAGACGTGGTTTGAGACAATCCTAGAACCATTCTAAACCTTGTTCTCTGATTACAAAGTTTGTCACGACCCAGGGGTGTACCCTAGAAGTAACACTGCATACTTGACCCCGAAGGGGTCTCATACAAGCCCTTAGCATATCATGAACATAAGATAATAGAAAATACGGAAAATATAAAACTTTTTACAATCAAAGTCATTTTCATAAAAGCGAAAAGTAGTCTTTCTATACTTTTGTCTCAAACCATCTAATACAACTTTAGAATAAAAATCTTGGGACACAGCCCATACAATAGTCTCATCATGAAAATAAAGACATAAACGAACTAGTGGGTTTTTTCCTCAAAGCTATGAGGACTCACCAAGTCTTCGACTCCTTTGCTCCTTAGAAAACCTACCTCCAAGAATAGCACTCAAGTCTCCAAACCCTATATTTGATGAGATTGTAGGCAACGTATGCATTAGTACAAAATGTACTAAATATGTTAGCTAACATAATCATAAGACAAGGGTTAGTCAATATAAGACATAATCCAAAATCATATGAAATACTTCGTAAAACATCAATAATAAGCATAAAAGACAATATTATCATAAGAAGCAAAGTCTCCAACATAAGCATCATTTAAGCATTATTTGCTCTTAGTCATCTATACCATAATAGAACTACTCTCAAGTAACCTAAAAGCATACTTTGTGCAATGCATGAATAGCAACCCATAATACCACCCAAGATAAGCATCTATATTTGGTCATCTTAATCATAGTCTATGTGCATGGTTAAGTTTTAAGCCTTTCTACCATAAGGGCACCATACATCTAAGTAACCTCAAAGCACACTTGTGCAATACATGAAAGGCATTACAAACTACCCTTCACACTAAGCATAACCTTGAAGTCATCTTAGTCATATTCACTCTCCTTTGGTCTCACTATTGGCTTACTTCATGTAGACAAGGGAACTATCACCTTTAGTCAATCATAATCTGGAAAGCAACTATAACACAACCCAAGCTAAGTCTATACTATATAAGAGAACCCTTCATAACTAACCTCAAGTCATACTTGTGCAATGTATGAATTGCATCCCATACTACTATCCATATAGAGTACCCCTTTAGACTATCATGAATGCTCACTAGTTGGGGACTAGGCCCTCTTTACTATTTGCCTCTATTCACCTAAGGTACTTCGCTTCTTAGTACAAGGCAAGACATCACATATGAATGAATTCAATTTCTCAATTCAAGGCTACCAAGGAATAGCACCTTAATAGGCTAGAAGATGCTATCATCTTACTAACATAACTATGTTAAGCTAAACAAACTACCTTTGAAGGCACACTGTTATGCAAGTACAATCTATTCTAGGAAAGGTACAAGTGCTCCATCCTAGCTACCATGAAATAGTCCTAGACCAACTAAGTCATGCTACCCTTACAAGTACCCTTTTATACAAATGCAAGATATCCATAGGAGAGTATGTTTCTCAATCCTAAGCTACCCTTAGGAGAGTATAAGTCCTCAATCCTAAGCTACCATGACTAACCCTAACTCAAGCTACCCTTGAAGTGCATCTTAAAATGCAAGGTCAAGCTACCCTTAGGAGAGTATAAATCCTCAATCCTAGGCTACCATGACTACTCCTAACTCATGCTACCCTTGACAGGCCTCTTACAATGCTAAGTCAGGCTACCCTTACAAGCACACCAAGATGCTAATGTAAGTTATCCTTAGGAGAGTATGATTCTCAATCCTAAGCTACCATTAGGAGAGTATAATTCTCAATCCTAAGCTACCATTAGGAGAGTATATGTCCTCAATCCTAATGTTACCATGAAATGGTCTTGGCCAAACCAAGTCAAGCTATCATGAAAGCATTCTAAAAGCGAGTTCAAGCTACCCTTTGGAGAGTATATGTCCTCAATCCAAGGCTACAATGATTACTACCAAGTTAAGATACCATGAAAGCATCTCACAATGCTAATTCAAGCTACTCTTAGGAGAGTATAAATCCTCAATCCTAAGCTACCATGAAATGGTCTTGTCTTACCAAGTCAAGCTACACATGAATGGATCATATATCACAACTTCAAGCTATTCTAGTCTAACATGCTTTGATTCATTTTAGGTTATTACGGCAACCTAGAATCATTCTATGTGAGAGAACCTTGGATCTCCTAGAATATTTATGCCTAAGTGTGTAAGTCAGAATAGACTTTCAACAATACATAACAAGATCACATTATATTAGCTTTACTGTCAAAGCCCTAACTATTATGATCACAAGCCTTACTCTCAAGATTTCTTTCTTAATCTCGTAACTATACCTAGATTTCAAGGTATTTTAACCACAGTCTTCATTAGTAGGTGATTCTAGGTATAATTGATCATAAAGGTTCAATTTCATCTTTACAAGTCGTGATCCTTCATATTCAATAACGTCTAATTCAATTCATGTTTATATGTTCCTAACCTTGAAAAATTACTACACATGACATTGATTTAAGAAGATCACCTATGAACCTTGAATTTCACCTCTAATGGCATAAACCCACAAATATCACATTCATCAATTTAAACTAGGATTTACCATAGAAATCACATGAATTCATCATAATATCATAATTGAATGCTAATACAATTATAATTAGGTATTATCCACTAGATTGGAATTATACCTACCCTACCCACAATGTAGAAGGAAATCCTAGCTAGAATTGGGTTTTTGACTTCACAATTGGGGGACAACCTAGGGGGCTCTATGGGTGGAAGAACCCATACATGATTAATCTAACATACTTTGATTCAAATCCCTAACAAAGCTTGAATCAATGGAGGAAAATCTGCCCTACTTCCTTCTCTTCTTCTTCTTCTTCTTCACTTTCTAGAGAGAGAAATATTTTGAGATAATTTGGGGTCTTGAAAGAATGAAATAATTGACTTAGTTTAGGGGTGTC
>JAJOOS010002167.1:0-28652 GCA_029582725.1 Solanum chiquidenum
TGTCTGAAGGAGTGGATAACGGTGACCTAACTTTCCTTCTGGAGGTCCCTTTAATTTGGACATCCCTTTCTACCTTTCAACTGTTGAACCTGAAATATACCTATCTCACCTTTCTGTATCAACTATCAACAATTTGTGGAAGTTTTCCATATTAGAAGGCATGATCGTTTCATTTCACGAGTTTATCTTCCTTCTTCTGCCTATTGTCTGAAGGAGTGGATAACGGTGACCTAACTTTCCTTCTGGAGGTCCCTTTAATTTGGACATCCCTTTCTACCTTTCAACTGTTGAACCTGAAATATGCCTATCTCTCCTTTCTGCCAAAGGGAACTTAATTTCTTCTCTCACTAGATTTGCTTTGAAGTTTGACAGTAGAGAAGTGCATGATCTCATAACTATTTTAGCGTTTCCCAAGTACCATGACCGTATTCCCATGAGAAGTCAACGAAGTGGTTGATAACTATGAGGTCTCCTGTTCAAAACTCAGTGGAGACAAAAAAAAAAAAAACTAGGTGATTGTTCTCACTGGCTTAGCCATGGTGGACAGAGCTATTTGGTACCTGTTGTTGGTGGGAGGTGGCAGGCGTCCCATGGAATTAGTCAAGGTATGCGAAAGTTGGCACAGACACCACGGTCATCACCAAAAAAAAAAAAAATTTTGTACCTCAGAGTCATTTTGATTCTCTTCGAGGCAGTCTCAGGCCTGCATGTGAACTAGGAAAAAAGCCTGTTATTTCCCGTGAATGAGGTTCCAGTTAGTGATAGCCACACACTTGCTGAAATTCTGGGTTGTAAGGTAGGATCACTCCCCTTCCAAATATCTTTGTCTGTCCCTGGGACTCAAAGAACAAAGACCTGAAGATTTGGAATGAGGTATTGGACAAATTTGATAAAAAAAATGACAACATGGAAGGCTTTATATCTATCCCTTGGGGGTAGAACCATCTTGATCAACACAGTGATAGATGTAATGCCCACCTATGTCATGTCCCTATTTCCTATCCTTGCCAAAGTGGAGAAAAGGATGGACACTCTTGAGGAGTCAGTTCTTATGGCAAGGGAATGCAGAGAATAATGGGTACAACCTAGTGGTGATGGAAAACAGTCACGCAGAACAAAAGGGAGGGAGAAATGGATATCAGAAACCTCAGTTTCAAAAAAAAAAAAAATGGATATCAGAAACCTGAGGTTGATGAGTTAACTGGCAAAATGGGTATTAGAGAAGAGAAAATCCTATCGAGGGAGGTCATTAATAAAAAGTATGGATCCCATGGAGCACCAATACAGTCAACACCCCCTATGTAGTAAGGAAATCCATCAGGTTTCTATGTGATGTTTTTGAAAGAAACATTGAACTTTCCCCCGGGAATGGTAGGAAAATTGCTTTCTGGAATAATAAATGCAATGGCCAAGAACCTTTGAGGGACAGCTTTCCAGGAATACATAGACTGGCTAGGGATACTGATGCCACTATCAGTGAAGTCTTGACCCAAAAACTTTAACCTCAGAAGAGGGCTAAATGATTGGGAGATGGAAGGATTGTCTACATTTCTTCAACTTTCAAAAGGGATCAGAGCACTAAATGAAGATGTTCTGGTATGAAGGACATAGGGAAGAAGGTGTTCACAGTTGGAGGTACTTATGCTTACTTAGTAATGAGATTCAGCAGCAACCCAACTGGCCTTGGAAGTTGGAAGGCAAAAGCTTCGTACAAAGTGAACTGTTCCTCATGGTTTGTGGCTCAGAGACTTGTTTAACTATTGTAATCTTCAGAAAAGGGGTATGCAGTTGACATCCAGATGTTATTTTGCAAAGCAACAGCAGAAGAAAACACCCACCTTTTTGTGCACCGTGCTTATACTTCGCAGCTGGCAGCTTTTGCTGATTCTGAATAACCTGAAATGTGTTATGTCTGGCTATACTTTTGAACTTCTGATAGCTTGGGACCAAGCTGGGAAGAATGTTAAATAGAGGAAATGGTTTAGGGAAATACCAGTGTGCATATGGTGGACCATTTGAAGGTTAAGGAAAAACAGATGTTTTGAGAACAAGAGTAACCCAATCCAGAAAGTCAAGGTGGACTACATTCTGAGCTTGCATTTTTGGTGTAAAGAACTGGAGGATGCTGACCCCATCCTAGATTTTTTGGAAGCCTTGTGAAGTGTACATAGGCTTCTTTTCTTTCTCTGTGTGATATTCTAGGTGCTAGTACAATCTTTGTACTGATGAATAGAAAAGAACTACCCACATATACACTTTGTGTAAACGAAAAGAGGACCCCCCCTGCTGTATGGTAGATCTGATTGTTGTTTTCATGCTAGAGTGGTCGATGTTATGTTGTTATAATATACTTTATCTCTATGTGCAGGAGTGAAAAGATTTGTTTACATCTCCGCTGCAGACTTTGGCATTGCAAATTATGTGTTACAAGGTTATTATGAGGGGAAGGTATTAGCTCAATACTTTTCATTGATGTAGACGAATGACTATTTAAGAATGTGCAAAAGATGTCAATTTCTGTCATTGTGTGGTATGTTTTTTTTGAAACTGGTAAGGTTGTACTCTACAGCATTAAGGGCATGCTGGCCACCACCAAAAAGTGTCAATTACAAACTTCCTAACAAATCTACAATCTGATCTGTATCTACTGTTTACACCAAAAAAGTAGAGATACTATACAATTCCATTTGACCTTGTGTATGCAATTGGATCTATTTTTGAAGCATCTACTATTCCTTTCCTTCCAAACTGACCACCATATACATGATGGTAATAACCTCCACCATCTCCTCTGACTCTTGGTGCCTCCTCTCCTTACCCAGCTCTTCAACACGTCTGATGTACGTTCTGGCATTGTCCAATTCAGATTTGAAATGCTAAGGAACAAATTCCAGATTTGAGCAGTGTAATTACAATGCAAGAAAAGGTGGCTGTTAGTTGTTAGTTTCACTTGTCAAATTGCATAAAAAACACCTAGGGATCAGCTGTCTACCCTTCTTCTGAAGTACTTCCTGTGTTAAACAAGCTCTCTTTATCACTAGCCAAGTGAAGCATTTCACTTCTGTAGGGATATCCCCCTTCCAAAAATAGTTCTAGAGGTGTTTTGGTCTCCCTGCCATCACCTGGAGACCTCTTCTGTAGGCATTGTTGACTGAGAAAAGGCCATCTTTGCTGTGCTTCCACGACATCCTGTCTGTGGCACTTGCGTTTATGGTCTCACTCCACCTAGCATCCCTAATATCTCAGCCACCCTTTCCACCTCCCAATCATGGTCAGATACAGATGCAGTCGCTATCATTTGACTAATTAGAAGTTGTGCTTTTTCTTTCGGTTGGTAATTCGAAACCTCTAAGAAGAGGCTTGGGGATGGTTGTTAATTCCTCCAAGGGGTCCTCTGCTGTTTGGAAGCATTTTTTAGAAAACATAACAGACACTTTAGCACCAGTTATGCCAATAGACACTATAGCACCAGTTATGCCAATTCTGTCTCCATTCCCCATCTTTAAACGAAAAAAGAAGAAAGAAAGATAATAAGAATCTTCAAATGGACTTCTGGTACATTTGATGTAAACAATTTTTGGAGGACTTGCACTGACAATTTGTGTAAAAATAAAATATTATGGTCTAGGAGATAATGGTGAGAGAGTAATTAAACTAGCACATAATGGTGGAACTTACTGCTAAGTAGGTCGGATGATCGGGAATGAAATCTAGAGAACTTCTGAAAGTGACCATTTTGTTCTTCTGCCTCATGTCTGTTATGTTTGCAGAGAGCTGCTGAAACTGAGCTGCTAACAAGATATCCATACGGAGGTAAGCTGTTTCAGTTTTCATTGCATAACCACTTTTTGGTGCACCCACTATGTCTATTAACCACACGACTTGCATTGAAGCAATATGCAAAATTGCAATTTGTCTCATATCGGGTTGTTGCAATTATTTTCTTTCTCAAACTTTTGATTAGTTATTTTCAGATTATTGTCAACAGATCATAAACATTGTGCTATTTTATCTACCTGTCCTGATCTTCACTTACTTCAAACTGCATGGGCAATGTAACAAACTATTAGAGCTTCTTTAGGGGTTTCCATTTCCAAATATTCGTGGTATTTCTTCAAGAGCACATTATGTCACCCCATTATGGGATTATGCAACATATATCGGCCTTATTTAAGAGGGTCGGATGCAGGGGTAGATCTAGGGGGTCGGGAGGATGTTCACCCGAACCCCCTCGGCTAAAAATTACATTGTATATAAAAGGTGACCTTTCTTTATTTTTATGCATATATATATATATATATACCCCAAGTAAATCCTAGATCTGCCATTAGTCGGAGGAGTGATGTGAGGAGCTTTTAGATGGATGGAAGACAATCATCTGAATTTGTGACCCATTAACAAGTGGCTCAAACTAGCTTGTTTAGAAAGTTGAGGATCCACATCTAGCGCTTGACCTAACTCTATAAACACGGGAAAAAGCCGCAAATGAGTGAATATAGAGGAACACTCCTTGTTTTAGAAGGAAACTTTCATGGAATGTTCGACTTGATGCTTTTCACCTTTATTGCACAAGGTTGTAAGTTTATTCTGCTTGTAATTATATCTTTGTTTTAGTGATTTAAGATCAAGTGTTGAAGACTTTCTCCACAAGTTTATAAAAATCCATCTGATGAATATCATATTTTTTCAGGAATAATCCTGAGGCCTGGATTTATCTATGGAACCCGTCGTGTCGGGAGCATGAAATTACCCCTCGGTGTAATTGGTTCTCCTCTAGAGATGGTGTGTACCCTTTGCTTAATTTTACTCCTTTTCAGGCACAACTAATGCACATACTGCTTCTTATCCTGGAAAATGAACAAAAGTTGGACTACTCACTGACCCTTGCACTTTTTCCTTTTATCATGTACATCCAACAGAGATTAGTTTTTTTTTGTTTCACCTAGCAGTCATTCCTTAACGAAACTCCTTCGGCTATTGAATTGAACCTTTGCTGTATTATCCAAAGATGCAAAGCCCCTCAAACTTCATTGTCCCATCTATGCAAAATTAATAATGTAATAAAATAGTAGTTTAGATGGAAAAGAACGTGAATCTCTTTTTTTTGTCTCCTGTCCGATTGATACTATGAATGGTCATTCTATATGAATCTTCCATCCATGCAAATTTTTCCTATTTGTACATTGTGATAGTTTCTCTTTGTATATTTATACGGCGTTGGTTAAGTTTCTGTTGGTTCCATTTTCAGATTCTACAGCGTGCAAAACCTCTGAGTCAAATACCCCTTGTTGGGCCCCTTTTTACTCCTCCTGTGAATGTCACTGCAGTAGCTAAAGTTGCCGTCAGAGCAGCAACAGATCCTGTATTCCCTCCTGGTGTGATTGATGTTCACGGAATCTTACGCTACAGCCAGCAAAGATCTGTATAAGGTGAATGACTTCATCTGAAAATAATTATAATGTATACCAACGGTGGAATTCTTTTTCAATCCTCAAAGAAGCAAAAGTTCAAATTTTCATATATTTCCTGATGGTAAAGCGTAAAAGGTTCCATTCAATAAATAAAATGATGCTTCTGTAATCGTTATTTTCTTCAATGTATCTTGCTTGTAGCTAAATAGGTTGCATTTTCATCAATGACATTCGTATGTTTGTAGCTCAATAGGCTGCACCAGATATTTATCCCCCTCCTTTTGAGTTTGGCTGTTGCTAAGTTGTTTTTGCTTAAAGAACAAGAAAATTGATGCCCTTAGATATAAGAATCAGTTTCTTTTTTTTTTCTTCCCTTCACAACTTTATTTCAAGCAGAGCAGATTGGTTCAACTCATCAATTTGTATTGGTGAGAAATGGTGGTTGAATATGTGCAAGTGGTTTATAAATTGAGAAATGACAATTCACTGGCTGATCCATTGAATTACAATTTTATGAGTTTGATTCGTAGGCATTCAGTTTGATTTTTGAGTTTTTTTCGATTTATTTATGAGTTTACAAATCTCAACTTTTGAATTAATTGCAAAAGTCTCCTTTTTCCTTCTCTCTCGTAATATTTGGGGATATCACTTCATCTCTATTAGATAGATACATTACAATTTTGTTTGTATATAATGTGTTTGGTACAAATATTATTGTTGACATATATATAATATCAATTGTTTCAAATCTAAATTAGTATGAATCTGGTTTTAATGATTTATAATTATGTATTTGATATTTGATACATAACTCTTGTATCATTTGTTATGTATTGGGTGAAGAAGCTTCGTGAGTTTCGAAAAGTTCAAAATTATTGTAATTTGAGAAACTTTCGAAATAGGGGGTAAATTAAGCCCAAATTATTAGAGTTTCTGTACTTTATGTTGAATGTAAACTTGTGAAGTTGATTAATACTTGTAAAAAATAATTTAAAAGTTTGTGTGTACTAGTAATTAATATGAATGTTTATGTACACGATGCAACATTTTTTGTTCTCATGCAAAGGTGATTGTGATGCAACTAAGATAAAGAAAAGTAATGAAACAGTAAAGAACTAAGAAAAGGAAGGAAAGAGAAAAGAAAAAAAGAGTAAAGGACAAGCGATTCTCTATTTAGCTAAACAATCTTTTCATAGCTGCAAAAAGAATTATTACAATGCTTAAATAGCCAAGACACTCCTTGGTGATAGTATGAAAAATAATTGCCCAGCATTGGACCTAAAGTGTCCAATCACTCAAACATTAAGGGCAATTTTGGCAATAACATAAAATGACTTTTAAAACCTATTGGACTAAACTGACAATATAAAACTATTCTTCTCAAATGAAATCCTAACCAACTTAACGGCTAGGTGCAACCCCTCAAGCACTCAGTACTAGCTTACCCAGCTTTCGACTTCATTCTTGCATCATTCCCCATTCCTTAAAAGCCTTCTTGCCCTCAAGAAAGGAATTGAGGGAACCTCAACTTCATAGTAGAGTAGTCTTCCCAGGTTGCATCATCTCTTGACATTTGTTCCCAGTGAATAAGAATTTGAGGAATAGCCTTGTTCCCCCTTTTTATCATCCTTCTTTCCAATATTTCCTGAGGCTGCACACAGTTAGGAGATGACACATCAACTGTGGGAGGATGATTAAAATTTGTTGGCAAAGCAAGGCAAGGCTTCAATTGAGATACATGGAATGTATGATGGACGGCTACTTGAGGTGGTAGAGACAACTTGTAGGCAACTGGACCAATCCTTTGTAGTATCTGGTAAGGGCCATAGTATTTAGCTGACAGCTTAGAAAAGGTCTGGTTAGAGATAGTGAGTTGTCTATAAGGTTGGATCTTTAGGTACACCCAATCTCCCTCTTCAAACTGCCTATTTGTTCTGTGTTGATTGGCCATGGAAACCATTCTTTGTTGAGCTCTAGCTATGTGGAATTTGAGCAACTCGACCTTAAACTCTCTAGTTATCAAACTTCTATCCACCTCCTCCTCTGTAGAGTCCCCAGGAACATAAGGAATATGGAGAGGTGGTGGTTGTCCATAAAGAGCCTCAAAAGGAGTTGTTTGGATTGCTGAGTGGAAGGTGGTGTTATACCACCATTCTGCCAGGGACAAATAGCTGGCCCAATCCTTCTGACTATCAGCACAAAAACACCTTAAATATGTCTCAAGGGTTCTATTGAGTACTTCTATTTGGCCATCCGTTTGAGGATGATAAGCAGTAGATGTGCTCAATGTAACCCCTTGCATTACAAATAGTTCCTGCCAGATTTTGCTCATGAATATGGGATCCCTGTCGCTGATGATGTTTTCAGGCATTCCATGGAGTTTATAAACTTGATCCAAGTACAGTTGAGCGACATAAGTGGCTGTGTAAGGATGGCTAATGCTGAGGAAATGCCCATACTTTGTAAGTCTATCAACAACAACTAGTATAGTTGTTTTGCCCTTAGACCTTGGCAGTCTATCTATGAAGTCCATGCTTATGCTACCCCAAGCAACATATGGTATTTGTAGTGGTTGGAGAAGGCCTGGATAAGCATCACTATCATATTTGCTCCTGCACACTGCCTCACAAACATAGTTACATCTTCTTTCAGTCCCTTCCAGTAAAAAAGGTTTGAGATCCTTTTGTAAGTGTTCTCAATTCCTGAGTGCCCTCCCACAGGTTTTTCATGCCAGATGAGGAGGATCTCCTTCTTCAAAGTTGGTTCATCCCCTACTACCAACTTACCCTTCCTCCTTAGTTGTTCATTCACAAATGTGAATTCCTTGTGTCATTCTTCCTGTGATACTACCTTGGCCAGAATGGCTTTGGTAAGAGGATCCCTCTCCCAGCTATTTTTTATCTTTTCGAACAGCTCACTGACCCCATTAATTAACATCATTGATGCTACCTCTCCCGTTGGTACTCTGGACAAAGAATCTGCAGCCTTGTTCTCCCTCCCTTTTTTGTACTCTATTTCAAAGTGGAATTACATCAACTTGGCGATCCATTTCATTTGAGAACCTATATGAAGTTTTTGATCTAATAAAAACTTCAGCGCCTTCTGATCAGTCCTCACAATGAACTTCTTGCCCATCAAATACTGAGCCCATTTAGTAACAGCTAGAACTAGAGCCAATAGCTCTTTGTCATACACAGATAACCCTTGATGTCTCACGGAAAGACCCTTGCTGAGGTAAGCAATAGGGTGGCCCTCTTGCATTAAGACAGCTCCAATTCCATAGTCACAAGCATCTGTTTCTACAACAAAAACAACACAATTATTAGGTAAGGCAAGGACAGGGGCTGAGGTCAGTGCTTCCTTCAGTTCCTCCATGGCCTGAGTGGCCATTTCAGACCATTGAAACCCATCCTTCTTTAATAAATCAGTTAGTGGCTTGCTGATTATCCCATAATGCTTGATGAACCTCCTGTAATACCCTGCTAATCCCAAGAACCCCCTTAGCTCCTTCACAGTCTTGGGTTTAGGCCATTCCTTAACTGCAACAATTTTCTTAGGATCAGTAGATACCCCATCAGCAGATATCACATGCCCTAAGTATTCAACTCTACTAGCCCCAAATGAACACTTGGCTTGTCTCACACAGAGCTTGTGCTTCATTAGCAAGTCAAATGTTGTTTTAAGATGAACCAAGTGTTCAGATAAATTCTGACTGAACACCAAAATGTCATCAAAAAACACCAATATGAACTTCCTTAAATGCTCTCTGAAGACATGATTCATTAGACTTTGAAAAGATGATGGAGCATTGGACAACCCAAATGGCATCACTAAATACTCATAGTGACCTTCATGTGTTCTAAAAGCTGTTTTGACAATATCTTCATTGGCCATCCTGATCTGATGATAACCTGCTCTAAGATCTATTTTAGAGTAGATCTTTGAACCTCCCAATTCCTCTAATAGCTCTTCTATGATGGGAATGGGAAATTTGTCTTTAATTGTCACCTTGTTGAGGCCCCTATAGTCCACACATAGCCTCCAACTCCCATCTTTTTTGCCAACCAGAACCACTGGTGAAGCATAAGGACTACAGCTTGGCTGCACAATGCCTTGCTCCAGCATGTCTCTTATCAACTTCTCAATTACATCCTTCTGTAAATATGAGTATCTATATGGCCTCAAGTTCACAGGGTTGCTTCCTACCTCTAGTGGTATTTTGTGATCAAATGGTCCTCTTGAAGGGGGTAACCCCTTTGGCTCAGCAAACAACTGAGGGTACTCTCGAGTAAGGAACACAATTTCCTTGGGTGTGGTTACTCCCAAGTTCCCCTTTTCCTCCAATGGCACTACTCTGATCATGAACAACTGGGCACCCCCGTTTGCCATTTTTTCCAACCTTTTGGCTTCCACAGTTCTCACCTTGTCCACATGACCTTTCAACACACATTCATGCCCTTGGTAAGTATAGCCTAAAGTTAACTCTTGAAAGTTCAACTTAATATCTCCCAAAGGAAGCAACCATTGTACCCCTAAGATCATGTCACAAGATCTGAGAGGTATCAGTAAGAAATCATCTGTGTAAGTCAGTTTCTCCATCATCCATGAAAATGCTTTACACAGCTCCTTGGTTTGCCTATCATGCCCATCAGCCACATTGATGGCATGAGTTCTGACAGCTTGAATGTTACCTTGGAGTTCCCTCGCAAGTCCTTCATCCATAAAGTTGTGTGAACTCCCTGGATCAATCAATATGTACAAGGGTCTCTGTTGGCAATACCCTTCCACTCTTAGAGTGTGAAAAGTGGGAATGCCATGTAGAGCATAGACTGAAATCTCACAAACCTCCCCTGGCTCTTCCTCCTTTCCTAGTTCAGGGACAGGTATATCCACCACTTCCTCTTCACTAGTTTCTTCTTCTTCCTCCACTTCCAGCAAATACAAAGATTTGGACCCCCCACACTTGTGCCCAGGGAAGAATTTCTCCTCACAGAAAAAACACAACCCCTTTTGTCTCCTCTCATTCATCTCAGCAGAGGTCAATCTTCTGTTAGTGTTCCTGTTAAGATTTAGAGAAACTTCCCTCTTACCCTGCCCAAAATCTCTTTTGGAACCAGTTCCCTTAAGAGAAGAGTTGTATGAACTCCCTCTATATTGAGAACTACCAACAAAAGAGGATGGTCTAGCTATCTTAAGCTGGGCATTAACCTGAGCTTCAGTGTTTCTGGCTAGCTGGTAGGCTTGAGGAAGTGAAAATGGTTTGTGGTTCTTGACAGTATAGCCTATCTCAGGCTTGAGTCCAGTAATGAACCCACTAATGGCATATTCTGGCAAGATTGTAAGCCTGGTCATGATCTTATCGAACTCATTCTGATAGTCTTTAACTGATCCAGTTTGTTTGACCAGCTTCAATTCAGCCATAGGATCTTCAAACTCAGTTCCAAATCTGTCCATGAGAGCAAACATGTATTCATCCCACGTAGGATAAGGCAAGTGTTGCCTACTCCTTATGTATGCTAAGTGCCACTCTATGGCTAAACCATCAAAGTGTAAGGAAGCCACTCTCACCTTTTGATTTGGAGGTATTTCATCCAAGGAAAAAAATTGATCTACCTTGTAGATCCACGACCTGAGATCTACTCCATTAAACCTGGGAAACTCTATTTTGGACAACCTGGACATGGAGTTGAAGAAGTGACCATGGGCAGGAGGTTGAGCTCCTCCTCCTCCAGGGATTCCCATGGTTGGTTGGCTTTGGAACCTCCATATGGCATCTGTGTTTGGCCTCCAGTGTGCAACTGAAAGTGAGTTGAGCTTCCAACCCCCATGTGTCCTGCAGGTCCACCTCCCATAACAAGAGTATGATGCATAGACCCTCATAATGGTGACTAGAACTGAGGTGAAGGCCCCATTCCCAGTTGATAACCACCAGGGGTAACCATGGTTGGAGCTCCTCCTGTTTGAGATGCTGAGACCCACGCCATCGGTTGGCCAGAAGGAGTGTAGATCTCACCAGCTCCTTCAGTCTCTTCATGGTTCTTTCCCTTGTCATTTTTCTTTACAGCATCCAAGGCTTCCTTAAGCTCAGCAAAAGACTTCTCATGTTGTTCCTCTATTTGGTTCTGCCTGACAGAGAAGTTGGCTAACTCCATTGTCATTCTGTCAAGCATCTCTTTGATATCCCTAACCTCATTCACCATTTTTGTGTATCCACAGAGCTCAAGAAAGTGCTCTGATACCAAATGATGCAACTAAGATAAAGAAAAGTAATGAAACAGTAAATAACAGTAAAGAACTAAGAAAATGAAGGAAAGAGAAAAGAAAAAAAGAGTAAAGGACAAGCTATTCTCTATTTAGCTAAACAATCTTTTCATAGCTGCAAAAAGAACTATTACAATGCTTAAATTGCCAAGACACTCCTTGGTGATAGTATGAAAAGTAATTGCCCAGCATTGGACCTAAAGTGTCCAATCACTCAAACATTAAGGGCAATTTTGGCAATAACATAAAATGATTTTTAAAACCTATTGGACTAAACTGCCAATATAAAATTATTTCTTCTCAAATGAAATCCTAACCAACTTAACGGCTAGGTGCAACCCCTCAAGCACTCAGTACTAGCTTACCCAGCTTCCGACTTCATTCTTGCATCAGATTGCTCTTCTACTTGGATTGATATGTTTGAGTTGAAAGTTTTTCGAAAGCAGCCTCTCTATCTTCAAGGGGCAGTGATACGATTTGTGCACACTCTATTCTCTTTAAATTTCACTTCATGAAATTTTATTGACTACGTTATTTTTGTTGTTGCATGCAAAGGTGAGCATGAGGTTTAGTGAACAAACTTTATTGAATACGTTCGGAAGATCAAAGTTTTAAAAATGAAGTAAATAGTATTCCTCTGTTCCTATTTATATATCATCCTTACTAAAAATAGATAATCCTTAATTAATCAATCCACAAAATCAATGTATAAATGATATTATTCTATTTTTTTTCTTGATTCAAATCACCTATGGATGGGCTTTATTTAATATTAAATGACACTATAAAAGGACAAATATACCCCCGAACTATTGTAAATAGTATCTAAATACCCTCTGTTATACTTTTAGGACGCCCATGTCCTTACCGTCCAAATTTTGATGCATATATACCCTTATGATAAACGGCGGGCCACGTGTCATCATCTCAGTGACTTACCCAAAATTATTTAATTTTGACCCATAATTTTGAAGACCCACCCAAATAACATAACATCTATCCCCAAATTGAAGAAGGAGAAGATGATGCTAAAAAGATTGCTATGGTTTACATTAGCTGCTTCAGCTACAATGACCCATTTCATATTCAGAGATTTATGGGCTCATTAACTCTCTCTTTCTTCCCAATTGGAGGAGAAATTCGGCGTCTTGGGACTAGAGTTTCCGGTCTTGAATCAATGGTTCATGATATTCCCAATACTGATCAGCAGGTAGAAGAAAACTAAGTATAACACTATCGTCAAATCGTTTTCTTCAGCATGAGTGGGTACCGTTTCTTGATTATGTATCTTGGTGATGTTTGATATCAACAGACAATCTGCAAATAGGAAAATGAAATTTTTATATTTTGTTTTGGTGGTGCAAATTTATAATCCAGTTTTGATCAGGGGTACCCTCTTAAGTTAAACAAATTGTTATACATTTTTATTTGAAAAATAAAAATCACCCCCAAATTATAACCAAAACACTTCTCCATCTTCTCTAGTTATAATGACTTTTTTGATTTCTCATGAACTTCTGGCCAAGTTCTTAATTTTCCAAGCTTCAATCAATTAAAATCCTAGAATACCTCATTCGAATTCCCAAACTCCATTAGCACCGAGCAACTTTCGCTCTCCCTCTTGCCACCATCAGAGCACCAGAGAAGGTAGTCTCGTTGTCATGGCCGCCGCCCTGGTATATCAGCAAAAAATGCTCTAGTTGTGGATGAGGAGAAGACAGAATTTGACATAGTAATCAATGATTGTATTGAAGAAGATGAAATTTGAAGATGCCATTGAAGAAGAAGTGAGGAATAGATGAAAGAGGCAATGGTTGTCGTTGCCTTTTTTTTTCTTTCATTTGGGTCGGGTGTCTATGGGTTATAATTTGGGTCGGGGGGTTTAAGTTATCCGGGTGGAAACTTAAATTTTTGGGTTAAAATTAAATAATTTTGGGCAAGTCATTGAGATGATGCCATGTGTCCCGCCGTCTATCATAAGGGTATATACGCACCAAAATTTAGACGGTAAGGACATGAGCGTCCTAAAAGTATAACGGAGGGTATTTGGATACCATTTACGATAGTTCGGGGGTATATTTGTCCTTTTTCCCTTCTTTTTATTATACTTGGGAACTATTAGTCTTGGAAGTGTAAAGTTGATCAATATAGAAAAATTATATGATTAATTCATGTTCATTGGTCAATTAATTAATCAAAATAAATAAATTTATGTTAATTTATTGAAAATTTTATTTCAAGAGAATATTAAATAAGGATACAATGGTAAACTTACATAGTTTTTTAAGGGACGTGAAATCTAAAATGGTGAATACAATTCCTGTTTTGATGAAATATATGCATTCACCAGCATTCAATAGATCAGGTCCCTTAACTCAGCAAGAACAGTGCAAAAAGTAATATACATAAAATAAGGAACACAAGAGTTAACGTGGAAACCCCCTTGCTCAAGGGAGGAGAAAATCACAACTTGTCTCACATGATTTTAACCCATCTCCATTATCTTCAAAGAAGGCCAATTTAAAGGAATTAAGCTATTTTCTCAGTTTCTTTTGTGTGTTAGCCCATGAATTTTTTGGTGATATGGCTTTCGGATGAATTATTTGCGAAATTTTTACAGAACCCTCCATAGGGAGTTGGGGGAAGAAGTACGTAAAGTCTTACCATTTTCAAGTTCATTTTGGGCATTTAGGGGTCAATTTACAAGAACTAGGCAATTCTCTTAGTTTTTCGTGTGTGTTATCCCATGAATATTTTGGTGATATGACCTCTGAACGGTTTCCTTGTGAAACCTTTACGGAACCCTCTGTAAGGAGTTGGGCGAGCAGTAAGTATAGTTTCACCATTTTCATAGTCCATTTTGGACATTTAGGGGATAATTTACATGAATTAGGCAATTTTCTCAATTTTTCGTGTGTTAGCCCATGAATATTTTGGCTATACGGCCTCCAGACGATATCTTTGTGAAACATTTATGGAACCCTCCGTAGGGAGATGAGGGAGTAGTACCTCACCATTTTCAGAGTCCATTTTGGGCATTTAGAGGTCAATTTACAAAAAATATGTGATTTTCTAAGTTTTTCGTGTTTGTTAGCCCATGAATATTGTGGTGATACAACTTCAAGATGAATTCTTTGTGAAACCTTTACGGAACCCTCGATAGGGAGTTAGGGGAGCAGTACATTATAATCATTTTGAGTCTATTTGGGGAATTTAGGGGTGATTTTACAGGAATTAAGTGTGTATTTTTTCAATTTTTCGTATATGTTAGACAATAATTTTTTTTTGGCTATATGACTTCCAGATGATCTCTTTGCAAAATCTATATTTCATGATTCGGCGCAAATACGGGTCAAAAATATTTATTCAAGCTTAATTAGTTACTTACAAAATTATTTTAATCTTCGGCAAGAAATTCTCCTTTAAACCAATAAGAAACTATAAAACGACGTACTACAATTACCATCCAACAACAAAAAGAAATAATCACCAAGGCAGCCAACTATCCAGACATAATGAAGTATTATTTACAAACTTTGGATGAATCGAAATCATTAGTTATAGCTATTCACTTAGATTTTCAAGACATGGTGCTTAATACACGTGCAACCTTATGAGATAGTGATGAGTTTCACACGCTCTAAGTCCGATCCGTGCGCGATTAGGAAGATTGGCTGCAGAGCTGTACCACCCACCTTACCCTACCACCTATAGGCGTATGGTGAATCCCGATTATATGACAAATATAGTATGGATACAGTTCAGGTTATATGAATCTCAAGAGTAAGCTTTAATATACGTGCAATATACATATGGTGAATCTAGTTCACAATAAAAGAGAGTAATAAGTTTATGTTGAATGATTATTTTTTTTCTAGGGAACTTTCGACTCAACATTTTGTCTAGAGTTTGTTTAGTTACGCGATAATTATTTTGAACGAGACAAGTCAAGAATGTTACTGCTGAAATATTAGTGAAGATTATAACTTAATGGACTAGAATCTCTTTAGAGAAAATGAGATATACATACCTCAATTTAAATATTTATTAATTCATTTTATTTTTCTATCGAAATTTATGATGTTTTCACCAGACACTTTTTATAAATCCAAGTTGAGGTGCCTAGCTAGTTCGAAACCCATGCTTATAAGAGGCATATATACAATTTATTTGCTCACCTGTAGTCGACAACTTCACACTTCTGTTCAAATTTATTTGCTCATCTTGTTTTATATATTTGATTAGAATTTAAATTTTAAAGAGGAACTTTCACAAATAGCCATTATAATAAACTTAATTATGCTTCATAGCTATAGTTTACATATTTACGGGTTGTAGCTATAGTTTAAGTTGCCTCATTTGTATAATTTGCAGATTTGTATAATTCGCAGGTTTGTATAATTCGCGGGTATATTCGTATAATTCAGTTATTTTTGTATAAACTCGAAATAACGAATTTATACAATTACAAACATCAGAAATGCAAATAGTTATACAAATTATATTATACAAATTTTGAATTATACAAAAGTTATATAAATTCTGAATTATCCAAATATGCGAATTATACAAAACAAAAAAGTTGAGCTGTGTAATTATAGCTAAAAATAAGCCGCGAATTGTAATTAAGTAAACTATAGCTATATTAAGTAATTAACTAGTATATATTTGCTTATACACGTAATTTGCTCAATTTTAAATACAGTTTGTAGATTTATTTTTTAGGAAAATAATTTAATAACTTAGCAATATTGTTATGCTAATTTATCAAGCGTCTACAAATCTCTGACTAGGGCAAAATGATCTCTGAAAGGCCTTTTTAGATTGTTTTTCATTTATTTACTTTTTAAAAAATAATTTATGATTTTTGGTGAAGAGAAAAGAAAAATTATAAAATAAAATAAATTTAGTAAGAAATCCAATTCAAAGTGACCAAATTAATTGTATATTCTAAAAAATAAGACTAAATTAAGTAGGGGTGTGAATCGGTTGGTTCGGTTCGGTTTTATAAATTATCGATTCGGTTTATCGGTTTTTGGTTTTGAAATACGCTAAACCAATAAAGAACCAATAAGATAATTTTTATCGGTTTATCGGTTTTGGTCCTTAACGGTTCGGTTTTCGGTTTAACCAATAAGAATATTCTTATAAAATAAATATATGACTTCTCTAATAAATTTGACACGACAAGACAATAATGTAATTTTACAAAAACTCATAAAATAGAAATAATAATAGCAAACATGAAAAGAACTATACATGTGTAACACAAAGAGAAATAAAGAGGAATATGATTCTTACTTTAGGTTTTGACGATTTGTATAATGTAAATTTGTGAACTCAAAGTCACAGCAAAATATGAATTGATGGTTAATGACAAAGACAACTATTAAGATATTGAGATTAATATTTATTAATATGTATGTATATGTAAAAGTATTAAATTACTATAGTTTTAACTCTTAATGGGTTATCGGTTTACCCAATAACCCAATATTGAAAATCAATACCGAACCGATAACCCGATAATTTTTTTTATAAAACCATTAAGAAACCGTTAACCCAATAACCCAATAGCAATAAACCAATAACACTTTTCTTTGTTCGGTTTATCGGTCGGTTCGCTTTTTGCACACCCCTAAAATTAAGTAGAATATATATATATATATATATATACTGAATAAGAGAAATAAAATAAATTGTATTGACCAGATTTCTTTAAGTTATATTTTTTTAAGAAAAATAATCTATGTTTCTAGAAGAAAGAAAAGGAAAATTCTAAAATAAAAAGTTTTTAAGTAAGAAATTGACCAGATTCATTTTATTTTCTAGACCATAAGAATAAATCAAATAAAATATTTATTTACTTAATAATGGAAAGAAAATTAATTGCATTGACCAGATTTTCTTTAATTCAGATGATACTTGGTTATCTATAAATAGGACCTTCTAAGTAAAAATAGGGTAAACCCAAATGAAGGAAGCGATAGGTGAATAGATCGGCAAGATGAATGCAGAGAGGCTGAGCTACTTTTTGAGAATTGAAACTTTGAAACGAAATTTCACACTTCTAGAGCCACGGTCGGAATTGTCGATAAAACACCTCATCTTTGAAGGAAAATTTTTCCACGGAGAATGGTTCATAATAATATTTATCAACATTTCCTATAGTGGCTCCAGAGGTGCGTAGTTTCGTTTTGAAGTTTCAATTCTCTGGCAACCAGTTCGGCCTCCCTATATTCATCTTGGCCTATCTATTCACCTGTTGCACACATGTGTAAAGATATTTCCATTAATAGAATGTGCTAAGTATCTTCAAAACTATCTATTTACTAAAGTAAAAAAGGAGTACAAACTTTTTTTATTTTTCATTCGCTCTTTTTATTTATGCCCGTTACGTAAAATCTTATACATAAATCTATCGACATTTGTACTTGCGTTTTTTTTATATATGCTAGATAGCCTTTAACATGGATTATATTATGAACTGGACACCTCATCTTGAGCAAATATAAGTTATAAATGCCTTCGATGTTGATTATGCCAACATGATTTTGGTTTGAAATGTATAAAATGTATGTCCTTGCTAAAAAAAATGTAACAATTCAATCATTTTCATTGAGCATTGAGGTAAACACAATAACTATATAAGATGATTATACACAATGATTTATCTTAACGTGATTAGATATCTGGTGAGTTTAATTTATCTGGTGATCAAAACAACATCCAACGTTAACTTGACAATGACAATACTATTTATCATAGACTTGTTGTTCATTTAGTTTTAATAAAAAAAAATTAATGAATCATGTATCTGTTGTATGTCATTTACTTATATAATAGATGATCTATTGTATAGAGTTTATTTATACACAGAAGATTAAGTTAATAGTTTTTATAAGTATAAAATTCATGTATACAATCTAAGACATATGTAGGACAAACCATCGCTATATGATTATACTATAAGATTAAATATAATTTATTTTGATTATTAGAGAAATATAGTTGTAACTTTTTGTACTAGCACAATTTGCATGTATTGAATAGACCAGATAGACACAAGTCCTTATACCGATTAAATAAAATATTTTTTTTCCAGATAGACACAAGTCCTTATACCGATTAAATAAAATAATTTTTTTATAAGTTCACCAGATATATTTATATTTTTAATCTTGACAAAATTATTATTAGTTGTATATATTATTTCTTATTTTAATTTATTAAGATGTGATATTCTTTTATGAGTTAATATACCTGAGAAATCTGATGATATAATATACACTGGTGAAGTAATAATTAGTTGATGAAATTCATGTCTCTTAAAACTTGTCATGGTAAACTTTGCATGTGAATTTTACATCTAACACATAAAATAAGTCATGCAAATTTTTTAATAAATAATAAATTAATTAAATTATTGATAATTTAATTTGATTGATTTACATCTGAATCCTAACGTGAGGAGTTAAATAATGTCTAAAAGAATATTTTTGAAATTGAACTAAGTGCAATTACAATTTTTTAATGAAATAATTCATAATTTATCATAATGATAAAGATTAATTCAGCAATATATGATCCCTATTGTGCATGAATAAATAAGTAGAATTCAATGAAACCAGGAGTCTTTTTTGTGGAAAGAAGACCTGATATATACACGTTTTAGAAACAATTATGTTTTAGAAATGATTACGGTTGAAAAATTGTTACAACTGGAAAATAATTTTAGAACCCTAAATTGTATGTCTATATAAAGGGTCTCTTTTTCATCGAGAAGACAAATAATTTCTAAGGGTGATGAAAGCATTAGTTATTCTAAAGGGATAGTGTATGACCCAAAAATGAATGTGATGACACTCGTCTTATTCCATCAAGACAAGTCAATCTTACTCAAAAATACGATAGAAATGTGGAAAATAAACTATCAATAACATAAGTGCGGAATACTTAGAGTCAATCTCATAATACCCCAAAACTTGATTGCCACGTGTACAAATCACTAATATATTACAACAGAATGGAAAGATAAATACAAGTCTCAATGTCTTTGTTACTAGAAAAGAACAAGAACATAATAAAGAACAAGAGGGCATGTTGAAGTGACAAATGTCTATCTCTCAACTTGACACTTCTGTTCAAATTTATTTACTCATCTTGTTTTATATATTTGATTATAATTTAAAATTTCAAATACAGTTTGTAGATTTATTTTCTAGGAAAATAATTTAATAACTTAGCAATATTGTTATGCTAATTCATCAAGCGTCTACAACAAATCTTTGACTAGGGCAAAATGACCTCTGAAGCCCTTTTAGATTGTTTTTCATTTATTAACTTTTAAAAAAATAATTTATGATTTTTGGAGAAGAGAAAAGAAAATTATAAAATAAAATAAATTTAGTAAGAAATCCTATTCAAAGTAATCAGATTAATTGTATTTTCTAAACAATAAGACTAAATTAAGTAGAATATATATATATATATATATATTATATATACGACCAGATTTCTTTAGAAAAATAATCAATGTTTTCTAGAAGAAAGAAAAGGAAAATTATAATATAAAGAGATTTTTAGTAAGAAATTGACCAGATTCATTGTATTTTCTAGACAATAAGAATAAATTAAATGGAATATATATATTTACTTAATAATGGAAAGAAAATTAATTTTATTGATTAGATTTCTTTAATTCAGATGATACTTGGCAAGCTATAAATAGGACCTTCTAAGTAAATAGGGTAAACCCAAATGAAGGAAGCAATAGGTGAATAGATCGGCAAGGTGAATGTAGAAAGGCTGAGCTGCTTTTTAGAGAATAGAAACTTTGAAACAAAAATTCACATTTCTAGAGCCACTGTCGGAATTATTGATAAAGCACCTCATTCTTTGAAGGAAATTTTTTCCTCGGAGAATGATTCATAATAATATTTATCAATATTTCCTATAGTGGCTTTGAAGTTTCAATTCTCTGGCAACCAGTTCGGCCTCTCTACTTTCATCTTTGCCTATCTATTCACCTGTTGCACATGCGTAATGATATTGCCTATTAATAGAAGGTTCTAAGTATCTTCAAAACTATTTGTCTACTAAAGTAAAAAAGGAGTACTAACTTTCTTTATTTTTCATTGGCTCTTTTTATTATATTGTCAATTTTTATTTATGCTCATTAAATAAAATCTTATACATAAATCGATTGACATTTGTATTTGCCCTATTTTATATATGTTAGCCTTTAACGTGTATTATGAACTAGACACCTGATCTTGAACAAACTATAACATTTTAAATCCCTTCGATGTTGATTATGCCAACATGACGTTGGTCTGAAATGTACATAATGCAATTATTAGAATCATTAATTAGGTGAAATTATCTCTCCAAAAACCAAAAAAAGTAACAATTAAACTATTTTAATCGAACGTTGAGGTAAGTGCAATAACCATAAAGAGAGTTGATTATACACAATGATTTATTTCAACGTGACTAAAAATATTTGGTGAGTTTATTATGTACTAATTATTGTCACCTATATATGATCGAAACAACATCCAACGTTAGCTTGACAATGACAATAATATTGATGTTCATGTACATTTCACAATAAAAAGGCACAGAGATGGAGCTAGAATTTGAACTTTATGAATTCTAAGATAGCAATATAAAGTATTAGTGACTTGGTTCTGAATTTAATTTATATACATATTTTGTGAGTTTCTTAACACAAATACTGAATTTGAACTAAAACTTTCGAGTTTAGCCAAATCAGTACCTTGACTTCTAGCTCCACCCCTCAAAATGGCATCGCGCAGTAAAAAGTAACAATGGTAAGCACCATGAGTCCATGACTATACAAAACAATTCTATTAATTAAAAAAATGCACGAAAATCCATGAAAATGACTAAGATACCCCCAATGCCAATGTTAATAACTTTAAACAGCCATGTTGAATAAGTAATCCTTTTTCATGCTTCTATATAGTATAAGTAAAAGAATAAGAAAAACATCATGCCTTTTGGCATTGTTGGAGATTTGACAATTAATCTTTTCTTATAGATGAAGCAAGCAACGGATAAATGCTTTTTTTGAGTTCATACCAAGATTCAAGAAAAGACTTTTTGCTCACCCCGCGAAAGGAGCATGTGTTGACTCTATTTCTTTCTATGAGTTAGCAGGTGAGAAGGAAAGACTAGTGCTTAGAAATCCGACTGACATTGAACTTAACCTCTTGTCATTGAAAGAGTTACAATTTTTCGAATGTCCCTCAAGTGATAAGACTTCACAAATGCAAAATAGGGTAAATTTACTCTAAACACTCATGTAATATGAACAATCACACATACATTCTGTATATTTTAAAATCAAACACTTACATCCTTTATACAATGTAAAGGATAGCACATATATACATAAATACAGGGGTGGAGCTATCTATAGGTAAGGGGATGATTCAATACTTAGGAAGAGTGAAGTTAGAGGCTTACTAATACTAAAAAAACATCTTAAACCATTTCTACTTGACCATTAACTGTTTCATTCTCGCCACGCGAAGGTGAATCCCCTTCCTCCCCTGGAAAATGTAACATCTGCTCTGTATGACTAGAATTGGTTGGACTTGGTGGTCCAATAGTTCGTGGAGAAGGTAACGATGACAAGTTACCATGAGGACTCCGCGGACAATCTAAATCATGTGTTGAATCTGCTAGTACATCTCTTAGTTCACTTTTCTTGAAAGTATGGCAACTATAGTCCTTTGTGTCAAACTTCCTGGCCAAGATTCTGCTTCTTTCACGCAATGAAAGATTAGATCGTTTTATGATGTGCCAATGCTCATGTATGAATTTCGTTAGAAAGATGACGAGAGCCAAAACTGCAGCAATTAAAGCCATGACAAAGAGTCCCCAGAAGCTATCTAGGCCAAGACTGTTGGAGGAGAGTGATGTACTAGAATCGGAACATGTAGATTCACCAAACCATGCTCTCTCTATTTGTACCATCTTTTCACCTTCTGTCACATTCAACACTGCTCTCGAAACATCAGGTACTAGAGGAGATCCTATCGGGAAGGCCTGAATATAATTCATAATATTACTGTTAGTGGAAGGAACTTTCTTGATCGAAAAAGGTGAGGTAACAGAGTATAAAGCTAATACGTTCAACTGAATCCAACATTTTCAACATCGTACATAGATATATATATGTGGAGTACTATACCAGAAATAATATCAAGTAAAGGAAGAGTTACTTACAAATCCAAAGCCATCAGTCTTATACGTAGGTCCAATCGTGGTAAATTTCAAGCAATAATTTGCAAGGAAAAGCTTCACATAAGGAATCTCATCGAAAACAGCAGCAATACCACCATTTGAACTTCCTTTAGCGAGTAAATCAACACATTCCTCTGGAGTGTTATATGCCTTAAGCCTGTCCTCATCAAAGTCCATTTGTCGTAATAGTCCTTCTACAAAAGAACCTGGTTGGTAGCCCACATAGTCCTTGCTCTTTAGAAGTTCTTTTACATCTTTAACAGTTGGCTGGAGTTTTTCAACTGTTAACATTGATGTAAGACTTGCTGTATAGCTTGAAGTCAATATGAGTACTACTAGAAACCAGATGATCAACACAAACCTCGCCAAATTGCTTACTATCCTCTCCTCTGCCGATACCAAGAATCAAAACGAAGCATATGTTATATATAAGAACAAAAGGTAATTCAAATTGAAGAGTGTGTGTATGTGTATGTGTATACTCCCTCTGTATCATTTTAAATGGTTATGCTTGACTGGACACGAAGTTTAATAAAGAAAAACTTTTTGCACATACCAAAAGTGACAACTTATGGTCTTCTAGCTAAACATATCATGACATCTCTATGGCTATAAGAACATTGTCATTAAGCGCAAAGAACAAATAAAGTGTGGGGTTAAATGAAAAAAGGCGCAAAGGGAGAAAAAATATACAAATGTATGTGTTTAGTGAAAGACTAATGATTATAAGCATGAATGACAATTATATGAATAAAGAAATTGAATTTGTTTTTATGATAACGTGAAATATCAATTGTTTAGTATCGCATCTTCAAAAAAGGTTGATTGGCAAAGAAAAGTATGCATTAGAACCTTGATGACGACACTGAAGTGCACATTAAGTGAAGTAGAGCGCTCAACAAATTTTGAGCCTCGCTTCAGGGCTTAAGCGCGCCTTTGATAACATTGATACTAATTCAAGAGAAGGAAAGGGAAATTACTCTGTGCAAAGACCATAGTTGAGAAGGAGAACCAAAAGATCATGCCAACTTGATGCCAAAAAGGTCCTCTGAAGTCTTCATTCACTCTATGCTCAAGTAGCCAAATGACGAAGCCAATGAAAACAAAAGAACAGAAGCTTGTTAACCAGAGCTCCCAAGTCAATGGCTTCAAGAATACCCATGTATTATCTCTATTATCATCTTTGATTGGCACCATCATCGTAACTCCAGATTCCGTGTATGGTAATGTAAAGTCTACAAATTGTGACCTATTCGAGACAATGGTAGTGTCCCCTACAACAACATCAAAGTTCTGTTCATCGGTTAATCTTTGTAGCATGTAAGAATCATCAAAGTATACAAGTGCAATATATATTTCCCTATAAGATCTCTTCACATTATCAGTATATATAACTTAAAAGT
Source organism: Solanum chiquidenum (assembly GCA_029582725.1). Classification (NCBI taxonomy): domain Eukaryota; kingdom Viridiplantae; phylum Streptophyta; class Magnoliopsida; order Solanales; family Solanaceae; genus Solanum; species Solanum chiquidenum. Next base: position 24,353 of record JAJOOS010002167.1, read on the forward strand.
AGATAGTAGAGGAGTCAGAGAAATTTACCCCAAGATATACTTGATAAACCAGTTCATTATAATCACCTGCGCTCTTTCCATCAGGAGCAGCAAAGGGAACATATTCATAAGGAACATAATATGGTAATGCATCCATCACTGTATCAAAAACATCGATGCAGTATCCAGTAACTTTCGTTGTGTTAGTTGTAAGATCTCTTGTAACTTTCACAAACTCGGTGAAACCATCCTTCACCGGAACTCCAATTTTCAGTTTCTTCCCATTTGTTGGTATCACCCAACCTTTAGGAACTGAAGTAGTGTCACCAGGCCATATAATGGATCCAAAATTCTCCTTAGAAACAGAATATCCACGTCTCGAATTCAGTTTTCTAACAATGCCATTTTCTCTTGTCCAAAATCCAATTTCTTTAGCACCATTACCAATAACATTGATGATCTGATAAGGTGGAGATTGCAATTGTCCATCCACAAGTTGAAAGTCTCCGCTAAGGCCTTTGAAAGTAGTGTTTAGTATAGCTTGAAGAAGCTTTGGACCATCCCTCGAAACTCCAAAAGCTTCAAGATCTGTTGCATTTCCTGAAAATTTTAGAGGTGTCAAAAATGAACTTATTTCAGTACTGAGTTGCTCGGAGTCTCCAAAAAATATTGCCGCACTCATGTTGGATCCTTAAAAAATGCACTACTTTTGAAGGAGCTGACACGTATTTTGTGACATTTTTTTGAAGAGTCCGAGCAACATAGCCCACCAGCTGAATCTGCTCAAGTTTAAACTGGTTGCATTACAACCTATTTGTTGACTTGATCAAGTTTATCAAAGGCATAATACATAAATGTGCCCTTTAACTTCGACTTATTTTGCATTTATGCCCTCCATCTTTGGATGTGCACAAGTAGACACTTAAACTTGTATAAAGTTTTACAAGTAAGCACATGAGTCATATGTGGCATAATACATGTAGGACACAAATTGTCACGTAGGATGCCACATAGGACATGTGAGTTTATTTGTTCAACTATATACAAGTTTAAGTGTCTAGTTGTGTACATCCAAAATTGGAGGGCATAAATATGATTTGAGTCCAAGTTAAAGGGCATATCTATGTATTATGCCTAAATTTTAACGTTAAAATGGGTTCAAAATTGATTAAAGGTTCATATGATTCGATCCACGCTAAGTGTGATTTGGTCGGATTGAATTGGGTCAAAATATATCAAATAACCGGTTATAATTAAACATGACTCGTAGTGTGTTTGACTAAGCTTTTGCGAGACAATTTATTTTGTTAAGAAAAAGGCATAATACATAAACATGACCCCTAACTTGGCTCCAACTGGTAACTATGACCTTTTAACTTTGAGTGTACTCAAGTAGACTTTTAAACTTGTATAAAATTGAACAAATAAACACATTATTCGTCCTACATGACAATTTTGTGTCCTACGTTGCGTTCTATGTCATGTAAGACACGTGTGTCCACTTATTCAATTTTATACAAGTTTAAGTGTCTATTTGTATTTTGTGCACAGTCAAAGTTGGAGGACATAGTTGTCCGCTGGCCGAGTTAAGGATCATATTTATATATTATGCTCAAAATTTAACACAACCCGTCACTCTTACCTGAAACATTTGGTTTATGAAAAAAGGCGCCACTGATTCTCGATTTCTCCACAGCCATGGCTAATGCAGTAGCAGAATCATAAGCCCATAATCCATACACATCCAATTTCACATCAACAATCCTCGGATTTTCTTCTCGAAACTTCATCTTCCATCTCTGAGTAAAATCCTCAACTTTTTTACTCTTCGGTACATAAGGCTTCACCCCAATAACACCTTCCATAGATTCAATAACCGAAGCATCCATCGAATTCAGTTGATTCGCCATTGCATCTGTAACAATCCAAACAAAACCTTCACTCATCATACCAATTTCCTTCGCCATTGCAAAAAGCTTCGATCCGAGTGAAATCGGCATATGCACAATAAAAACCCTAGTCTGCATATTCATCAATTTCAATAGCTCAGATTTGATTTGATCTAAAGTGGCGGATTCAGAAATTACACTTCGATAAGGTATACGAGTGTTGATTTCTTCCAATGCATCTGCTAAAAAAGGGATTATTCCTTCTCCGAATTGATTGTCGATGTAAATTGGTACGATTTGTCTCCATCCGAATGATTGGATTATTGAACTGATAGATTTTACTTGAGATGAATCGTTATGAGTTGTACGAACAAAATATTGATTGCGGAATGATGAAATTGATGGACTCGTTGCAGAGAAGGAGATGATTGGAACTTGTGATTTTTGGCCTAAATTGATAAGAAAATCAGCTTGCATTGATGAAATTGGACCTATTATGGCTTCCACTTCAACATTCTTCAATAGGTCAAGTGCTGCATACAACAACGTGATCACATTAAATTGATCCTTATACAAAAATGGTATTTTTTGTGGTAACCTAACAATGAATTTAAATGGTCTAATATAATAAAGTTCAAGTAACTAATGAAATAAATAGTATATGAACGAACAATACAATACAACGAATAACAACCATCCAAACAAGATCATGTAAATGACTGCAGACGTTTGATCACAATATATGCTGCATAACTCACGATTGCACAAAATAAGTCAGAACAATATTGATCATGTGATTCAGATTGTGTAGGAGTAAAAGAAAGTAGTTAAAATTGTTTTGATTGCCTGCTAGAATTATGCATGTATTATTAATACATGAATTAATTATGAGAAAAATTATGTATATTTTATATATGGATATATTAGTTATACATAATCTAATTATTCATGTATTAACTATTACGTCTTCTATATATTGTACATCAAATAATATACAATTCTCTTATAACTTGTATATCTATTATGTATACAGATTTCTAAATTGAAAATCAAACACCATATTGATGTGTTGACCTTTATAAATAGCATCGCAAAAAAATGTTATCGAACGTGATATTACTTATGCAAGTTACTTAAGCTCCTGACCCATTCAAACTTTTCCATGGTATTAGCTAAAACATATTAATAGTAAATTATAGGAAATAGTTAATTTAACAAACAGAAAAATTGTAAACCGTATCTCATACTTCCTTTTTTTTTTTTATAATAATATATTATGGGCTGTTGATATATTAAAAATTTTAATTTACCTAATCTAAAAATTTCTATATCATTGAAGAAGAAATTAAGATTAGAATACAATTCAGATGAGTCAGTGCCAAATGTTTATCAAGCATGCACCCATGATTAATTATGTAAATTTTCAATTATATATTAATGAAAGGTTATGTCAACGTAATAAACTATATTAATCACTACTGTTAATAACCTCTTGTTTAAGTTACTATATAAGTTTGAACTGGTCAAATGGACTAGCAACAAATATTTGTGGTACCACTCTATCATGATATTTTTTATTTTCATATCATAAAATATTTAGTAATATTCATCTATCTTAATTTATGTGATGTAATTTTATTTTATTTTGAGTTTAAGAAAAAAAAAATTAAAATTTGTGGTCGAAAATAAGTCACATATGACAGTATGACTATAAATCATTTTATTAAGGATAAAATGCATATTTTAAAGCTAAATTGTTAGTATATATAGAAATGTATCATTTTTGAACTCAATAAAAAAAATAGGTCATATAAATTGAAACAAAGAAAATAGTATTTATTCTGAGGGATTGTTTGGCAGGAGGAATTAGAAGAAGAAATATATATATATATATATCAAATTTAGTATTATTTGGTCTCTTATTTGATAGAATTTCAAGTTACAATATATATTAAATATACACCTTATTCCATACTATTTTTAAAACTATGTCATTAGCAATATTAGATATTATCTTTATATTATATTCAGTACTATTCTAATATCAAACCACCACTAAATTCTTTAAGTTTTGGTTGAAAAAGTCAGAAAGTCAAACATAAAAAGACTTTAGCTATTTAATTCAATCATACGCACCAATCTACCACTTGAATAAGACTAATAGAATGTCTAATTATAAAATCATGATGTGACTTATTTAACTAAAATCATGATGTGACTTTATAGTATATCATGAAAAGCTTTTAGAACTGTTATAAAATTTCACATGCTTTTTAAAAAAAAATAAAAATGGAGGAGATTATTATTGAGTGAGAGCATATATATATTTGGCTATAAGTTGTTTAAATTAATTTATTCTAAAAATAAATTACTTTTAAGAAAAAAGTTCAACACTAATAACAATTTGTGTTTGACCATACTATTTAAAAAGT
>JAJOOS010002168.1:0-113874 GCA_029582725.1 Solanum chiquidenum
CCTCAAATGCTTATTTTTTCTCAATATCTGATGAAAATGCTTAAGTTTCAGCTATTTGAATTTTTTGTGGAAGCATGGACACTTAGGCGCAAAAAGGAATGAAAAAACTGAAAAGAACAAGAAAATGAAGGCCTGAGGATCGCCAAGTTCACTTAACGAATCGCCGAAAGGTCTCACTTCGCCTTTTGTTCCAGTGTGCTGAGCCCTGAAGGAAAGGATCAAGTTGGTGGAAAAAGGGAGCAGTCGGCGCATTGACGAGAAGGTCCGCAAAGCAATACTATGTCGCCCAATGACCCAGAGCACGACGATGTCGAAGGATGATGCAAGACGGCAATGAACTACATCAAAAGGCGAATCACCAAGTTGATCGGCATTTCCGACTAATGTCGCCGAACGATCTGCCGTAACATATATTTTTGAAAACTATAAATACTCGTTGAGAGTTACAGCTTAGTATCAAGTTTGAGCATTACATTTTTAGTATCAAATTTTAGAAAATATAATTTTTAGTACTTTTTACTCTCAACTTTGGAGAGGGTTTTTTAGGAGACTTGAAGAAAGGAGTTCATCTTCCCCAAGTTGGAAGTGGATCTTCTCCGTTCTTCTTCCTTTGCTTAAAACAAGGTTTAATTTCTTATACCTATTTGATTTCACTATCATTTTAGGTGTATTTTGTTGATTCTTGATGTGTGTCTAAAAACCCCAATTCTTGGGGTGTGATTTAGCAAAGATGTGTTGATATTATTGTTGGGTCTTGCTTGCTGATAGGTTATATGTATTTTAATGGTGATTTCACCTAGTGATTGTGATTTAATGGATTTGTAGTTGCAAATACAAAGTCACCCATGTGTTTTCGACTTTTACGAGAGGGAGGTCGCCAAACCAAGACCACTAGATTGATAAGGAGTGGGTCGACATGAGGTTTTAGCCCGAGAGGGTGAGCCCTAGTCCCATATCCTAACACTCAGCTCGATATTGTGAGTGGGGTAAGGCGTAGGCTGGTCTTCATGCGGAAAATGGGTGTCCGAGAGGAACGCATTTGAAACGGGATAAGTTGCCCGAGAGGAAACTTATTTTCATCTAAAGCTTAGCCTAGTCACTATTATCTTGCGAATTTCCTATTGAAAGCATGTACTCAACCATTTATCTCAACTTGTATTGCGGTCACACCCCAAGAACTCTTCCCCATACTTGATTATCTTGTATTTTTTGTTGTTTCTACTTACTTGTGACAAAAACCCCAAATTGATATTTGACACTTTTGTGTCCCCCCTTCGATTTACAATATTTTTAATCGTTAATGTCTTTAGCTACGACTAGTTAGAACTAGATTTTATTTTTCTATTAATTCTCAAGACCGCTCCCTTGGGACACGACCCCAACCCTTGGTTGGGTTACTATATTATCGACGATCGTAGACACTCGAACCGTAGTTAGTGTCGTTGGTCACGATAAGCATCACCTTTGTACCATTGGACTTCTGTAACTTTGGGTGATCTGGATCATTGTCGCCGACCTATTCGGCGGTTCCCCGATTGTCCCTGTCATCACCAATTTGGCTTTTCCCCAGAGCTGGTATGCTATAATATTAGGAAAGTTAAGGACCACTCGGTGGTTCGCCGAGTGGTCTTGGCGATCAACATGATTGCTTTTCCTCAACTTTTTCAGTTTTTTCACTCCTTTTTTCCAGGTAATGTCCTTGCCTTGCTCTCTTGCCTTCATTGCTGCAAATCAACACGTTAACATTAGTTAAGAGCATAAATTAGGCATTGAGGACAATAAAACTATGAAAATAAAGTCCTAAATGAGTTGAAATCCCCGACTCATCAGCTTTATAGGGAGTGCTTGTTGAAGTCTTCTTAGAATCGTCTTCAGAATCCCCTTTTAATGTCATGTCTATTTTCTATTTATAGTTGTATAGAGTGGACAAGGTTGATTGTGATTGGTAAAACAGATTTCATTTTGACACCTAACAGACTGTGATTGTATCACGACCCAGGGGTACCTTCTAGATGTAACAAGGCGTATGAAACCCCAAAAGACCTCATACAAGCCACTTAGCATATCATAACATGAAGTTACAGAAAATGGTGCGGAAATTTTAAAAAATTCAATACAATCAAAGTTTTTCATAAAACAAGCGAAAGTTTAGTACAATTGTCTCAAGCCAACTAACCATCATGAATAAATCTTGGGACACATCCCATACAATATTCCAAAACATAAAAGAAAGGCATAAGGTAAAGTGGTGATCAAATCCTCAAATGTTATAAGGACTCACCAAATCTTCACTCCTTGATCAACTATGAACCTAGCCACGAGTGTGAGAATCAATGTCGTCGGACCCTACATTTTGATAAGAAATGTAGGCAAGAGTATGTGTTAGTACAAACATGTACTATATAATGATAGCTTGCATAAACAACATCAACATAAGCATTAGTCAACACAAGACATAAAGCATAATCAATACATATAAAGCATCATAATGAAATAGGAATACTTCTTTAAGTAACCTCACTTGAACTTAGTCAAGACTTAAGTCATTCGCCTCTAGTCAAGCTTACATCACTGAAGTCATATCTAGCAACACTCCAAGCTAATCATCTTCATAACATAATCACATGATTCATACTTAGTTTTAAATACATGGGGACTCGCCTCTTTGCCTAACTTATAAAGGCTAGTGGGTATTCGCCTCTTGCCTTACTTACTTTAAGATCATGGGTACTCGCCTCCACAATCACATCATATGACATGGGTACTCGCCTCCACATCATTTCATAAGGATCATGGGTACTCGCCTCCATGTCCATTCATCATAATAGGAACATGGGGAATCACCTATTGTTCAATTCTAAGGAGTATGGGAGATCACCTCATGTCCCTTATCATATGAAGGTCAAGGGTAGTCGCCTCTAGACACATCATTTACATAGTCTTTTAGTCTAGATTAATTTTAGGTGAGCAATCCTTTCAACCTATATTAATTTATGTGAGAAAAGCCTTTCACATTCACACATTAATACTTAAGTTATTCATGTGGGAAGTATGCCTTCCACAACAATAGCATCAATTATCAACAATTCATATCATAAGCTTTACTCTCAAAGCCCTAGAAATTGTATTTCATCTTATATGCCTCATTCTCGAGACAATGTATAATGCACCATATGAATCCTATATGAATACACTTAAATCCTTAATTTCCCCTTTCATGGAATAAACCCACTTACTTCAATTTCATCTTTCTAAACATGGATTACGCATGGGTACATGTAATTTTATCCTAAAAATATGTAATTGTACCAATTCAATCATAAATAATCATAATCCACTCAATTGGATCAAAACCTATAACATTAGAAGAAACCCTAACTAGAATTGGGGAATTCTTCTTCTAAATTGGGGAAATCATGGGGGCTCTATGGAAGAAAGGATTTCATCGATGAAAAGTCATCATACCTTTATCACAAAGCTCACAATGCTTGAGGATTGGAGACTTGAGCTTGATCCTAGCTTGAACTCGTTCTTCTTTTTCAAGTTTTAGAGAGAGAAAGATATTTTGTTTTCCTTTTAGGCTCTTGAGAGAATGATTTAAGTTGGGGGGAATTTGGGAATAAATGCTTGTATACTTGTCTAGGTGAAGGGTAAAACGACGTAGTATAGTCTTAAGAAAATTCTGAAAAGACACAAAAAACCCCAACTTAATCTTAAGGCTGTTGCACATAGAGGCTCTCCCAAGGGCACTTGGTGATTCGCCAAGTGAGCTCTTAGCTCGCCAAATATTCCAGTAACTCATCCAAGGAGGCATGCCACTTAGGTGATGGGGAGGGCCCTTTGGCGATGCGCCAACTGGAACGGCGAGCCCGACCAGGCTTGCCCAATTTTCCAGTAGCTTGGACCATGGGGACAGTCCACTAGGTGATTGTGACTCTACTTGGCTAATCGCCAAGTCACTCGATGATGGCACTTCACGTCGCCAAATTGTCTAAGCTAGGAAATGTTTTCCTTAACAAATCTGAGGTGTTACAATATCTCCCCCTTGGAAACATTCATCCTCGAATGGGATTTAAACTGGTCTAAAAGAGTAGGAGAGGAACTATCAACCCAGCCTAACAATACAACGCATACAACCAAGGAGGAACTATCGACTTCAAACTAAACACACTCAATGCACCACAAGGAAATAAGAACTACATCTAACAACCAATATGCATGAAATTTTCAGATTTCTTACATTTAAGGAAGAACTACCATCTGAAAACAAAACAACATGCTCAACAAAATCTCATGCAGCCTATATGCTATCTATACTCCGAGCACATATCTAAGAAGGAAATCATGAAAACACATAAAACACACATCAACTCAAAAAAAAGCAAGCCAACAGGAAAATATTACCTCACGCTATATTAGGAGGAAAAAGATGAGGATATCAGGACATCATATCGACCTCGAACTCCCACGTAGCACCCTCAACTAGATAGTTTCTCCACAACACTTTCACGGAAGCAACCTTTTTGTTCCTTAGTTTCTTAACTTGCCGGTCTAAGATCTCAATCGGAACTTCTTCATAAGAAAGGTTCTCTTTCACTCCCAAACCTTTCAAGGGAGCTATGGATTCCAGATCTCCAACACACTTTTTCAACATAGAGACATGGAAAACTGGATGCACCGATGCAAACTCATTTGGCAAATAAAGCTCATATGCAACCTAACTAACACGCCTCAAAATTTGATATGGGCCTACAAAATGGGGACTAAGTTTCCCTTTCTTACCAAACGTCATTATACCCTTCATGGGTGAGATTTTCAAGTAAACCCAATCAAACACATCAAATTCAAGGTCTCTCCTTCAAACTTCGGCATAAGACTTTTGTCGACTTTGGGTCATTCTCAACCTCTCTCTAATGAGTCAAATCTTCTCTATAGCCTCATGAACTAACTCAGGTCCTATCAAGGCAACCTTACCCACCTCAAACCAACCTATAGGAGATCTACACCTCCTACCATAAAGAGCCTCAAATGGAGCCATACCAATACTAGAATGGTAGTTATTACTATAGGAAAATTCAATCAAATGCAAATGGTCATCCCAATTTCCCTTGAAATCAAACACTCGAGCCCTTAACATGTCTTCCAATGTTTGGATTTTTCCTTCCGCTTGCCCATCAGTTTGTGGATGAAAAGTTGTGCTAAGCTTAACTTTAGTGCCAAGACCCTTTTGGAAAGACTTCCAAAACTTAGAATTAAATTGAGTACCCCTATCAGAGATAATGGACAAGGGCACTCCATGTAACCTTACTATCTCACTCAAATACAACTTAGCATAGTCTTCTGCCGAATAAGAAACCTTGATGGGAATGAAATGGGCCGACTTCGTCATTCGGTCTACTATAACCCAAATCGAATCGTATTGTCACCGAGTTTGTGGCAACCCTACTATGAAGTCCATATTCAAATCACCCAACTTCCAAGTAGGAATACTAATGTCTTGGGATAAACCTCACAGTTTCTGATGCTCAACCTTCACTTCTTCGCAATTTGGACATTTGCCCACAAATCCTGCAATATCCTTCTTCATCCAATTCCATCAATAGATCTCCCGCAAGTCACAGCACATCTTGGTGGCTCCCGAGTGAATAGAATACTGAGAACAATTGGATTTTGTCACGATTTGTTCCCTTAGGTCATCAACATTCAGAACACATAATCGACCTTGATATCTAAGGACACCATCTCCCTCTTAGGAGAAAGCCTCAATGGACCTTCTCAGTACCGCTTCTTTCAATTCTACCAAAGTCGGATCAAGACATTGCTTTACCTTAACATCCACCATAAAAGATGATTTTGACCCTTTATAAACCATGAAACCACCCATGGTAGAGTCTACCAATTTAACACCCGATGGGCTAATCTATGGACATCTTGGGCAACTTCTTTCTATCATCATCAAGATGTTGTAACACCCCATATCCGAAAAGGGAAATAAATCAGTTTTGGGAAGGTACAGGTGTCATCCAGGGAGGCCAACCACGGACTGTAGGTGTGGTATGTGGGTTGGCCACCCTGTGAAAGTTCATAGGTCCAAGACTATGGCTCTACATATGGACCGTAGGTCAGACCACAGTTTGTGGTCAGGGTCAGTGGTTCAAAGTCCCCAAATCATGATCTCTGATGACCAACGATGGTTCACAAGGACGGACCGTAGGTCAGATAATATTCTGTCGACTGGGGTCCGTCGGTGGCCAACTGACAGTTATTTTTGTGGTTAGTTGGGTCTTTTCCTAATTAATTAATTCCTATACTATGTAGTTTTTACTACACTTAGGACCCCAATATAAGTCTTTTTACCCCCAAATTATACCCATTTAGTTCATTCTTCCAAATTCCCCAAAAGAAATCAAATCTTCTCCCAAATATTCTCTCTTTAGAAAACTTAAAGAAGAAGATTCAACCTAGGGTTTCAAGCTAAGGTATCAATTCCTCCATTTAAGATAAGCAATAGGACTTGAGGTATGGTAGTTTCATCCATGAATCTCTTTCATTCATGGAATCCCCATATTCCTCTATTTCAAATGGTAGAATTCCCCAATTAGCTAGTGTTTTATTCAATCACAATGAGTTCTTTTCATTATTGATCTTAATGATTTGATTATGTTTAAATATGCATGAATTGATGATTTACAATACTTTTATGATGTAATCCCTATGAACCCGTGCAAACCCCCATGTTTTCAAATTGTGATCTCATAATGTGGGTTGTTTATTATGAAATATGAGATTTATGATCTAAAGCATAAAGTAATAGAATTACATGAATTTATGATAAAAATCCCTATTTAATGCTTGAACTCTATATTGGGTGATTGAAAGACAGCTTTGAATCTGGAAAGGGTAAAGTATGCATTTATGCATGATCTTATGGAAACTATGTAAATATTTTAAGGGTGCTTTGAGAGTGAAGTGCCAATGTGGTTGTTGTTGTGTTGTTGAAAGGACATTCTCATAAACACTTACAACCATGATGTAAAAGGTTTTCTCACATAGAAAGGATTCTTAGGTTGAAAGGTTATTCTCACTTAAGTGAATCAATGAATAAGAGCTATCCTAATGAATTAGCATAGATTGACCAGATGACATATCTTTCCATGGATAATGAGAATAAGTAAGAAAATACTATTCTGTGGGAATTATACTTAGCACCGAGTGGATATTGACATTTAGATGGAAGCTCTCCCGTTAGTAGAGATCGGGTTTCTAGAAGAAGTCTCATGAGATGGAAGCTCTCCCGTTAGTAGAGGTCGGGTTTCTAGAAGAAGTCTCATGAGATGGAAGCTCTCATGTTAGTAGAGGACAGGTTTCTAGTAGCAATCTCCTTATCCCATAACTATGTGCCCCCCATAGGTTGATTAGATAGTGGATCCACTTAAGCTAAAAGTTTATGGTTCTACCTTAGGCAAGTAGAACAACCCTTTTCGGTGTGGGAGACACCGGGGGATCATGCTATAGCTCACATGGTCTCTATATCGGTTAAGGCTAATTTTCCTGCAACAAGATAATAAATGAACTAAGGTTACTTAAAGAAGTATCTCATATGTGTTCAAAGACTTAACGATGATTTAGCTTGCATTGACCATGATGTTTTGACTTATGTTTTCTAAACCTCTTATATCATGTTTTATGGGTCAAATTGCATATTATGAAATGAAATGTCCTTCTTAGCATGTTTTAAGTGTTTTTATGCATAGCTATCATACTTAGCGCATTTTTGTTCTAACGCATACTCTTGCCTACATTTCCCAAATATAGGGTCCGACAGACACAGTTCCCATATTAGTGGCTAGATCTTGGACTTGATTCTTCCCCGAGCTTGGTGAGTCCTCATGGTTCGAGGATGGATGACTTTCATTTCAGTTTCTCTTTTGTATTTCCTTTGGGGACTTGATGTATGGGCTAGGCCCAATATCATTCGATTATAATAGATGGCTATGCTGAGACATGAGTTTAGACTTCCGCTTTGCTATAAAATTGTTTGGGACTTAAAATGATTATTTTACTTTTTATTGTTCTATTTCTCATGTTATGATATGTCAAGTGGCATTTATAGAGTCCTTCGGGGTTATGTACGCCATGTTACATCTAGGGGGTACCCCTGGGTCATGACAAACTTGGTAATCAGAGTACAAGGTTTAAAATGGTCCTAGGATGTCTCAAAAGACATGTCTAGTAGAGTCATGTTCATGACTGTGAAGCAAACCATATTTATGAATAAGAAGATTGAAGATGATTAGGAAACTCCACTTATTTCATTACTCTAAAGTCGTGCCATAGAGTTTAACTATATAAATTGTAACACCCCGTAAAAACCTAGTAAGACCTAGCTAAGGCTTGACTAAATCTACTAGGTTGAACTAGAGCCTCACATGTTAGTTTATTGTTGGAAACTTTTTTAAATGATGAAAAATGGCTTTTGAAGTTAGTTTGAGGAGATTGGAGGTCAAACGTCAAGAAACGACTATAACGTCCGGAAACTAGTCATTTGAACTAGTGAGTTGAAGGGGTCTTGTCGTTGAAGTTTGGAGTGTTGTTTGAGGGTGAAAACTTGTAGAAGTGACTGTCATACTTATATGGACATGTTTAGGGGTTCAACGTCTGGGTACGACTCCCCAAAGTTGCCTGGACAGCATGGTCTATTTCTTTTGGTGGTGATCTACGGAGGCAAACCACTCCCCGTAGACCATACAACGGTCCGTGGATGAACCTCGTGAGTCCATACTTAGTTTATCCTTGGGCATGCAGCATTTAGAGCCACATTCCCAAACCACGGAATCCAACCACGGCCAGTAGATTGGTCTACGGTCCGTGGAAGGTTGTCCGTAGGTTGGGCCGTGTGTTGGCAGTTTTGTTTTGAGTTAGGGGTTAGTTAATTGATTAGTTAATTAAGTGGGGGTTAAGGGAGGTCGGTTAGGTGGTTAATTAATGACATATATAAACTTATAAGTCGCTAAACTAATCCATTAATTCGCCACAAGTCAAGACCCCAAATCAAAACTCAAATCCCCTTTCCCTCCCAAAGTCTTCTCTCCAAGAACACCATTGAAGACCAATGAACAAACCAACCTAGGGGCTTGAATATGGAGGCTTTCTCTTAGGATTTTCTTGGGTTTCTACACCTAAGGTATGGTGGTTTCATCCATGGGTAGCTATCACCCATGGAGCCCTCTCAAAAGCTTTTAATTCAATTCTAGAAATCTTCAAAAGCTAGGGTTTCAACTCAACCCCATGGATTCCTTTCTAAGTTGTTCTTAAAGATTGAACTATGTTTATTATTGGTAATACTACTGATTTTATATGGTTTTAACTTCAAATCTAAAGAATCCATGAGTTTTCCCCCAACCCTAGCTATGGCTTTTCTCTACACAATGAATGTTGTTAGAAGTTGATTCAATTGATTTAACTAGAGTTTTTTATGATGTAATTACATGATATAAGTATAGTTTTACATGTATTCTTGATTACCTTATTAATCTAAGATGAAATTGACTTGGTCTAGGGTTATATCATGGAAGAGGGAAATTGAGGGGTTAGATGTGATCTTCTAGGGTTGATGAATTTCTTGATGAATGGCCTTAGTTTAGATCACCTAAACATGAATTGTAATATGATAGAATTTTGTAGATATGAATTACCTTGAAAATGGTCATATTGGTTATGTTGTTGGATTATGATGTTCTTCTATCTATTGTGCCAAATCTAAGATGTTAGACTTGATCTCGACTCTTGACCTTGAAGGGAAATCTATGAAGGTATGTTATGTGAAGTTATTATATATGAATGGATTGATCCACTTATGGTGGGGGTATTTACTTGTCAAGTATTCTAATTATTAATTGTTTATCCACTTATGGTGGAGGTGCTTACTTTCCATATGTATTGTAGTGTTGAGATAAGGTACCTCTCCCCTACAACCCTATATATGACTAAGTATGATACGATATGAATGCGAATGTTATGTTATGATCATGATGGTGTTGCTATGATGAATGTATCCATGTCTATTGTAATGAATATTAGATATGTTGATTTACATGGCCTAAGATCCTTAAATGCAATATATGTGAATAATTCATGAGTTGGGATATTATGTACATGTTGTGACCCCCTTGAGAAGGGAGGTGTCTAAGATGATAATGTTGTTGTTGTTGTTGTTGTGCCGTTGTGAGGACAATCATGCACAAACAGACACTCCATGCATAAACATGAATATGATGTATCAATGGTGTTAATTGAAAGTATAGTTCTCATATGCACCTTTACTCATTATTATGCATGAAATGTACATGACCATGATGATCCTATTGTGTTGATTGAAAGTCCATTCTCATGAGAACACATGATATTAGTGTGAAAGTTATACTCACATACTAATAATGATTCTAAGGTTGAAAGTTAGTTCTCACCTTTAAATGAATCTATGAGCTATTTAGTGAGTTGTATTGAACGAAGGGTAAAGTATACCTTCACACATGTAGATACAATTCCATACTAATTATGTATAATTGGGAAATAATGCTTAGTACTGAGTGGATATGGACGATGAGGAAAAGGCCCCTCCGCTAATGTAATAGGTTGGGTCATCTATAGTAAACTCATGAGATAGAAGCTCCTCCGCTAATGCAATAAGTTGGGTTTCTAGTAGCAATCTCCCAATCCCATAACTATGTACCAAACATAGGACTTAGCTATTGGATCCACTTAGAAGCTAAATATAATTAGTTCTACCTTCGGCAAGTAAGAACGCCTTCTTTCGATGTGGGGTTATATGACACCGGATTCTATGTAGCTCAGTCGGTTATGGCAACTTTTCCCTATAATAATAAAGTTAATGAATGAGGCATGAACTATACTATGACTTCTTGGTGAGTTTACTTAGGGGGTATGGGACTTCACTTCTACATTGCACAAGTAGACTTAGTAGGATGTCATGGGATGGTTCCTTTGCATTATGATGAAATTTGAATGCATGTATGTATATTGAATGGATAGTTGTTATGCATGACTTTCCTTGTTTTTGAGTAATGTACATGACTATTTCTTTAATTTTTGAATATTGCATATAATGAAGTCTAAAGATGCAATGCATCACTAAGGTACCTTCAAATGAGTACTTAGTAGGGTTGGTATTATGGGATGCTAACCCCACATTGCACAAGTGTTTCCTAGAGGTTACTAAGGTAATGGATTTACCATGAAATGAGTATGAATGTGATATTGGATGTGTGTTGTACATTGTAAATACATGTTAGTTACCATACATTGCACCAGTGTGTTTTAGAGGTTGCGTATGTGATGATTACTTCATGATATGATGGTCTTGGTATTTAATCGTGTATTCTTGTATAATTGGAGGCAATGTATTGTGAAGATTGGGATGTGTATTATATTGATATTGGAGACTATGCTTGTTGTTATAATGATATTTCTCAGGTTATAATGAAATGTATGTGAGTTTCCTTATTGGTTGCATTCTCCAACTATTTCAAAGATGATGTTCAAAATTAGCTCAAAGCATGATTTCAAATGAAATGTCCCTTTCTAGCATGTTTTAAATGTTTTATGCATAGCTACCATACTTAGTACATTCTTGTGCTAACCCATATTCCTATGTTTGCTACAAATGTAGGGGGTTGGTTCATGGAGATAGGATCTATTGGTTCAAGCTTGGGATAGGTGATCCTCCAAGCTAGTTGATGAGTCCTCAAGTTTGGGGACAAACATCTTACTTAGTAGATGCCTTAGTAGTTTCATTATAGTTTCATTTTAGAACTATGTAAGGGTTGTATCCCTATATGTCTAAGTATTCTATTGTATTAGATGGACAATGAGACGGTGTTTAGACTTTTTTTGACTTTATAGAAATGACTTCGATTGTTGAAGAAAAAGTTTTAATTTTTTGCTTTTATTCTATGACATATGCAATGATGTATGCTAAGGGCTTGTATGAGACCCCTTCGGGGTCAAGTACGCCATGTCACATCTAGGGGGTAGTCTCGGGTCGTGACATAAAGTCTCTCTCCTAATCCTTATCCTATGTTCTTCAGGATATGTCTACTAAAAGGGCTTATGCTAGAAGGAATGTGAGGGAGAATGTGGAACAAGAATCTCCTCCCTAAGCTCCTGCTCAAGATCCGATCGATCCTTTGGCCGAACAAGTTACAAATGCGGAGTTTAGATCGGCTTTTTTAGTGTTGGCTTGAGCCATGACAACCCAAGTCAATAGAGAGGTGGTAATACCCGTGAACCCAAATATGGGTACAACGGCTTCAACAGTAAGGGACTTTATGAGAATGAACCCTCCAGAATTTTATGGCTCCAAAGTTGAGGAAGATCCTCAAGAGTTACCGATGAGGTCGATAAGGTACTTGCTATCATGGGAGTGACTCCAAAAGAGAAGGTGGAATTGGCCGCTTATCAATTGAAGGGTGTTTCTCAAGTGTGGTAAAACCAATGGAAGGAGGCAAAACCGGTGGGAGCGGGTTGATAAGTCTGAGATTTTGACTCATTTAGGGATTTATTTACATAGATTTAGTGTCCTCAAATGCTTAATTTGTGCCAATAAATGATGTTAAATCCTTGCTTTTCAGGATTATGGATTGAGGAACAAAGCAAGGACACTAACAGGAAAAAAGGAATAAAATAGGCTGAAGAAATGAAGATGGGCGAGCCTGAGGATTGCCAAGAGTACTTAGCGTGTCGCTGAGTGGCTCCTCAGAACGCCTAAAGTTCCAGTGTGCGAAGCCCTGAAGAAAATAACCAAGTTGGCGATGGAAAGGAGCAGGCGGTGGATCGTCGAGTGATTCCATGAAGCCAAGATAGATCGCCAAAAGTTACAGACCTTGAGGATGCTGAATGCCAAGGCATATGGGTGATGGAAGAAACCAAAGGGGGGTTCACCGAGTGGCTCAACGAGCCCAACTTATTTCTCCAAATGACTCTTCACAACACATTTTTGGCGACTATAAATATATTTTTGAACATTTAGTTTAGTATCAGTTACTCTTTAGAACAATCTATTATTAAGTTTTGAGCATTTAGAGACAGTTCTTCTATAGTTTTTCCTTAGCTTTGAGGGATTGAAGGTATTCACTTTTGAGAAATCGGAAGTGGGTCTTTGAGATTCTTAAAATTAGAGCATTGTAAGAAAAAAATCACTTTTACCCAGTTGATGGATAATCAATTTGGTAACGGTTTTTATCTTTTTATGATATCTAGCTAAAACCCCAATTCTTGGGGTCTGATTATGTGATTATACGCTAATTTAGTTTATGGGAATTGCTAATTATTAGTTTAAATGCTATTTAGAAGTGAGTTCAATCATTAATTATGATTTAATTTAAGAATTGTAGTTGCAAATGCAGTTCTATGATTGTGTTCTTGACTTGCTCGAGAGAGAGGTTTTAGAACTAATATTATTGATTGATGGTTTGTGGGTATTGGGTTGACCTGGGTTCAGCTCGAGAGAGTGAATCCTAAACTCAATCCCACACATTCAGGTCGAGAGAGTGAATGGATTAAGGTGTGGGCTGCTCTTATTTTGCATGCTTGTTGATGTTCGAGAGAAATCACTTGATTCGGGGTAAATTGTTCGAGAGAAAATTTACCTCCACTATAGCGTAGCCTACTTAATAATATCTAGCTATTTACTAATAGTTGCAATTACCCGTATGTCTATATTTTCCTATAATCAATCACATCCCAAGAATCCGTCTCATTATTGTTAATTTGTATTGTTTGTGACTGATTGTAGTTGTTAATCAAAACCAAAACCCCCCATTTGACATTCGTGTCACCCCTTAATTTGAATGATGTCTTTATTCGATAATTTTAATTCCTATGACTGATTTGACCATGTTCATACTTCCCAAATAAATCTGAAACATGTACCGCTCACTGTGGGATTCGACCCCAACTCATTCAGTTGGGTTTAATACTGATTAACGACCGTTGATGCTTAGAATTGGATGAAATGTCTTTGATAACCTTTTTAATCATGGGTCCCATAGAGTGGGAAATATTTAAGTTGACTTTTCTTGATAGGTTCTTTCCCCTTGAGATGAGGGAAGCAAAGGTGCTTGAGTTCATTAACCTTCATCAAGGAAGCATGAGTGTGAGGGAATATGCTCTAAAGTTCACGTAGTTGTCTAAGTATGCTCCATCAATGGTTGCGGATTCAAGGGCTAGAATGAGTAAGTTTGTATCGGGTGTGTCCGAAATGGTGGTTAAAGAATTCCGCACCGCCATGCTCATTGGTGACATGGACATCTCCCATCTCATAGTGCATGCACAACAAATGGAAGAGGAGAAACTCAAGGAAAAGTCTAGAGAGGTAAAAAAAGGCTAAGACCGGTGATGGAAATTTCTCACATGCTAGATCCGATGGACATGGTCATCCTAAGTTTCGTCAAGGATTTTTTGGTCAAGGTTCCTCTAATGCTCCACCTAAGTTTAACAAGGATAGGGTGTCTAACCCTAAACCTCAAGGAGGGAATGGTGGTGGTTTTTCTTTGGCTAGGTTTACGTGTGCTAAATATGGGAAAAAGCATGATGGTAAGTGCCTAGCCGACACCGATGGTTGCTTTAGTTATGGGAAGAGTGGTCACAAATGAGGGATTGCCCAATGCTTACGAAAAAAGGAAGGGAAGGCAAGCAAGCTCCTCCTAGCGGTCCGATTTCCAATGCCCCAAAGAAAAACCGCTTCTATGCTCTCCAAACCCGAGGTGACCAAGAGAGTTTTCCGAACATAGTTACCGGTATGTTAAAATTCTTTCAACTTGATGTATGTGCTTTGCTTGATCCCGGTGCTACTTTATCATCTGTGACACCTTATGTGGCCATGAAGTTTGATGTGATCCTCGATGTATTGTTAGAACCTTTTTCGGTATCTACTCCTGTTGGTGATTCTGTGGTGGATAAGAGGGTTTATAGAAAGTGTCCCGTTTCCTTATCCCATAGAGTTACTCTTGTTGACTTGGTAGAGCTTGACAGGTTAGATTTTGATGTTATCTTTGGGGTGGATTAATTGCATTCTTGTTATGCTTCCATAGATTGTAGGACTCATGTGGTCAGATTTCAGTTTCCAAATAAGTCTATCCTAGAGTGGAATGCCTAGAGGTCGATTTGTCTTTTGTCTTAAAGCTAGAAAGATGATCTCAAAAGGTTGTATTTACCATCTTGTTAGGGTGAGGGATGCAGATTCTGAAACCTCTACTCTTGAGTCGGTCCCTGTTGTAAATGAGTTTTCGGAAGTATTCCCAGATGACTTACCCGGTATTCCTCACGAAAGGGAAATAGACTTCGGTATTGACATTCTCCCAGATACGCAACCTATCTTTATTCCTCCATGTAGAATGGATCCGACGGAACTTAAGGAGTTGAAAGAGCAGTTGAAGGATATGTTGGATAAGGGTTTCATCTGACTGAGTATCTCTCCATGGGGTGCTCCAGTGTTGTTTGTAAGGAAGAAATATGGTTCCCTTGGTATGTGCATTGAATATCGAGAGTTGAACAAGGTGACCATGAAGAACAAGTATCATTTTCTTAGATTAGACGATTTATTTGATCAACTTCAAGGGGCAAGTTATTTCTCAAAAATTGATCTTCATTCGGGTTACCAACAATTGAGGGTGAAGGATAGTGATATTCCGAAGATGTCTCTCCAAACTCGGTATGGTCATTATGAGATTTTGGTAATATCGTTTGGATTGACTAATGCTCCGGCGGTGTTTATGGATTTGATGAATAGGGTGTTTAGATAAAACCTTGATATGTTCGTAATTGTGTTTATCGATGATATTTTGATCTATTCGAGAAGTGAGGAAGAGCATATTGATAATTTGAGGATCCTGTTGAAAATTCTTAAGGACCAACAACTTTTTGCAAAGTTTAGCAAATGTGGATTTTGGCTAAGGTCTGTAGCTTTTCTTGGGCATATTGTGTCAAGCAAGGGTATTGAGGTAGATCCAAAGAAGACGGATGCGGTAAAGAGTTGGCCTAGACCTCTAACTCCTTCGGACATTAGAATCTTTTTGGGTTTGGCCAGTTACTATAGAAGGATTTTTTAGGGGTTTTCCTCCATTGCTTCTCCTTTGACGACTTTGACTCAAAAGAAGGCTAAATTCATATGGTTGGAAGCTTGTGAGAAAAGTTTCCAAGAGTTGAATGATAGACTTACTTCCGCTCCGGTGTTGACCTTACCGGAAGGTACGGATGGCTTTGTGGTTTATTGTGATGCCTCTATAGTTGGGTTGGGATGTGTGGTTATCCAAAAATGGTAAAGTTATTGCCTATGCTTCAAGGCAACTTAAGATCGATGAAAAGAATTATCCTACCCATGACCTTGAGTTAGCGGCGGTTGTTTTTGCCTTAAAGATATGGAGGCATTATTTGAATGGGGTTCATGTTGATGTCTTCACCGATCATAAGAGCTTGAAATATGTGTTTAGAAAAAAAGATTTGAATCTTTGCCAAAGAAGGTGGCTAGAATTATTGAAGGATTATGAAATGAGTGTCCTTTATCGCCCCGGTAAAGTAAATGTGGTAGCGGATGCTCTTAGTCGACTATCAATGGGTAGTGTTGCACATGTTGAGGATAAAAAGAAAGAGTTTGTTCGATATGTTCATAGGTTGGCCCGCTTAGGTGTTCAACTAGTGGATTCCACCAAGGGTGGTGTTATGGTTCATAATGGCTCTGAATTGTCTTTTGTGATAAATGTGAAGGCTAAGCAAAATCTTGATCCAATTTTGGTAGAATTGAAAGAGGCGGTACTCAAAAGGTATGTTCAGGCTTTCTCCCAAGGGGAGAGATGGGGTACTAAGATATCAAGGTCAGTTATGTGTTCCGAATTTTGATGTCTTGAGGGAACAAATCTTGTAAGAAGCCCATAGTTCTTGATATTCTATTCACCCGGGGGCCACCAAGATGTAGCGTGATTTGCGGGAGATCTATTGGTGGAATGGGATGAAGAAGGATATTGCGGGATTTGTGGCTAAGTGTCCTAATTATCAACAAGTGAAGGTTGAGCATCAGAGACCAGGAGGTTTATCCCAACACATTAGTATTCCTACTTGGAAGTGGGAAGATGTGAATATGGACTTTATTGTAGGGTTGCCACGTACTCGTCGACAACATGACTCGATTTGGGTAATAGTGGATCGGATGACCACATCTGCTCATTTTATTCCCTTCAAGGTTTCCTATTCGGTGGAGGATTATGCTAAGTTGTATTTGAGAGAGATGGTAAGGCTATATGGAGTACCCTTGTCCATTATTTCCGATCGAGGTACCCAATTCACTTCTCAGTTTTGGATATCTTTCCAAAAGGGTCTTGGTACAAAAGTTAAGCTTAGCACAGTTTTTCATCGCCAAATCGATGGGCAAGCGGAGTGTACTATTCAGACTTTAGAAGACATGCTGAGGTCTTATGTGATTGATTTTAAGGTAATTGGGATGATCATTTTCCATTTATTGAGTTTACTTATAATAACAGTTATCACTCGAGTAGTGATATGGCTCCATTTGAGGCACTGTATGGTAGGAGGTGTAGATCACCTATAGGTTGGTTTGAGGTGGGCGAAGGTGCCCTTATAGGTCCCGAATTGGTACATGAGGCCATAGAGAAGATTCAACTTATTAGAAAAAGGTTGAAAATGGCTCAAAGTCGACAAAAGTCATATGTTGATGTTAGAAGAAGGGATCTCGAGTTTGATGTGCATGATTGGGTTTACTTGAAAATCTCACCCATGAAGGGTGTAATGAGGTTTGGAAAGAAAGGGAAACTTTGTCCCCATTTTATAGGCCCATACCTAATTTTAAGGCGTATTGGTAAGGTTGCATATGAGCTTGATTTGCCAAATGAGTTGGCATCAGTACATCCAATTTTCCATGTCTCTTAAGAAATGTATTGGGGATCCAACATCCATATTTTCCTTAGAAGGTTTGGAAGTTAAAGAGAATATTTATTATGAAGAGGCTCCAATTGAGATTTTGGATCGGCAAGTCAAGAAGTTGAGAAATAGAGAAGTAGCTTTCGTAAAGGTGTTATGGAAGAATCATTTAGTTGAGGGTGCTACTTGGGAGGCCGAGGCCCATATGATGTCCCGATATGCTCATCTTGCTCCTTCTACCCTACTCTAGCTTGAGGTAATGAGTTCCCCTTGGTTTTTTTATGTTTAGGAAGTCATGTGTGATTTATGTGTTTCTACGATTTCCTTATATTATGCATGTTCATGAAAAAAAGCTTAAGTTTTGAAAGAAATGGCTTATATGATTTACTTTCCTCATGTTGTGGTGCATTCAGTATGAGTTGCCTAAAGACTTCATGAGATGATTGTTGAACATGCATTAGATATGCTTTTTGAGAATGAATTGCATAAAGGCTCCATGAGATAGTGTTGAGCATGTTTTTAGCTTTTAGAAGGTAGTTCCTCCTTAAACATGAGAAATTTTGAAATTTCATGCATATTGGGTTGCTAGATGTAGTTCCTACTTCCTTTTGATGCATTGAGTATGTTTAGCTTGGAGTTGATGTTTCATCCTTGATTACGGGAATTTTGATGAGATTGCATGCATGATGGGCTATTAGAATTAGATTCACCCCTATGTGATGTCTTGAGAACGTCCTAGCTTCGAGTCGATAGTTCCTCATTGGTTACATGCATTGCATTGTTAGGTTTGGTTGTTAGTTCCTATCCTACTCTCTTAGAAATAGTTTGAATCCATTCGAGGATGAATCATCCCAAGGGGAAGATATTGTAACACCCCGTATTCGGAAAAGGGAAACAAACCACATTTTGGAAAGTTGCAGGTGCCAGCCACAGAGGCCAACCACGGACCTTAGGTGTGGTCCGTGGGTTGGCCACCCTGCCAAAGTTCAGAGGTCCAGACCACGGCTTGACCTATGGACCGTATGTCAGAGCATGGTACGTGGTCAGGATTCGTGGTTCGAAGCCCCCAAATCATGGCCTCTGATGACCAATGAAGGTTCAGTAGGACGGACCGTAGGTCAGCCACAGTCCGTCGGTGGTCAGCTGACAATTATTTTTGGGGTTAGTTGGGTCTTTTCCTAATTAATTAATTCCTATACTGTGTCGTTTTGACTACACTTAGGACCCCTTATATAAGTCTTTTTACCCCTAAATTAGAAGCATTTAGTACATGCATTGCATTGTTAGGTTTGGTTGTTAGTTCCTATCCTACTCTCTTAGAAACAGTTTGAATCCATTTGAGGATGAATGACCCCAAGGGGAAGATATTGTAACACCCCGTATTCGAAAAAGGGAATTAAACTACATTTTGGGAAGTTCCGGGTGCCAGCCACGGAGGCCAACCGCGGCCCATGGGTTGAACCACGGACCGTAGGTGTGGCCCGTGGGTTGGCCACCCTACCAAAGTTCAGAGGTCCAGACCACGGCTTGACCTATGGACCATATGTCATACCACGGTACGTGGTCAGGATTCGTGGTTCCAAGCCCCCAAATCATGGTCTCTGATGACCAATGAAGGTTCACTAGGACGGACCGTAGGTCAGCCACAGTCCGTCGACTGGGTCCGTTGGTGGTCAGCTGACAATTATTTTTGTGGTTAGTTGGGTATTTTCCTAATTAATTAAGTCCTATACTATGTCAATAGAGGCATAACAAGAATGCAGCCAATCCATACCCAAGATAACATCAAAATCTAGCATATCAAGCTCTACCAAGTCAACAAGAAAAAATCTATGGGATAAGGAAACGAGACGTCTCCTATAGACTCTCTTAGCCACCACAGAATCACCAATAGGGGTAGAGACAAAGAAAGGTTCTAACAACACATCGGGAAGCATATCAAATCACATAGCCACTAATGGCATCACAAAGGAAAAAGTAGCACCGGGATCAAGCAAAGAATACACATCGAATTGAAAGACTTTGAACATACCGGTAACTACATCCGGAGAACTCTCTTGATCACCTCTGGTCTGGAGTGCATAGAATCGGTTTTGCTTCAGAGTGTTCCCAATCGAATCACTTGGATCGGATGAATGGTAGGGTTGATCCCTACGATGACTGTCTCCCTCATTTCTAGCAACCGAAAGGCAATTCCTTATTTTATGATCCATTTTTCCACACCCAAAGCAAGCATTAGAACCCTCTAGACACTTCCCTTCATGATTCCTTGCGCATGTAGCACAAGTAGGTATTAAAGACCTACTACTATCTCCTTGAGTTTTAGGGTTAGACACCCTTTCATTACTAGACTTTGTAGGAGCATTTGTAGAACCTTGCCCGAAGGACTTTTGCCAGAACCTTGAACGACCCCATCCACCGGACCTAGAATACGAAAAGTTGTCATCATACACTCTTGCCCTATTTTCCTCCCTAGATCTTTCCTTGAGATCTTCCTCTTCAATTTGTTGGGCATGCACCATAAGGTGAGAAATTTCCATGTCATGGACAAGCATAGCGGTGTGGCACTCTTTGACTAGCACGTTGAAAATACCCGACACAAACTTACTCATCTTGACCCTACGATCCGCCACAATAGAAGGAGCGTATTTGGACAATTGAGTGAAACTCAAGGCATACTCCCTCACACTCATATTTCCTTGCATATGGTTAATGAACTCAAGAACTTTGGCCTCTCTCATCTCAATAGGCATGAATCAATCAAGAAAAACACTTTTGAAACTTTCCCATTCTATGGGACCCGCTTCTACCGGCCTTGCCTCTTTCCATTGGTTGAACAAAATATGTGCAACACCTTTGAGTTGGTAAGCGGCTAATTCCACCTTCTCTACCAGAGTCACTCCCATAATAGCAAGTATCTTGTATACCTCATCGATAAACTCTTGAGGATCTTCCTCAACTTTGGAGCCATAAAATTCTGGAGGGTTCATCATTGTAAAGTCCCTCACTCTTGACGCCGTCGTACCCACATTTGTGTTCATGGGGGCTACCACCTCTCTATTGGCTTGTTCCATCACGGCTTGAGCCAACACTTGGAAAGCTGACCTGGACTCTGCATTTGTTACATTCTCATCCAATGGGTCAATTGGAGCTTGAGGAGGAGCTTGGGGAGGAACTTCTTGACCCACATTATCTCCCTCATTCCTTCTAACATTAGCCCTTCTAGTAGTCATTTCCTGAAAACCAACGGGTAAGGAGTTAGAGAAAGACCTTATAGAGTTAAACTCCACGGCACAACTTAGAGAAGTAAAGAAGTGAGATTTCCTAAACATCTAATAGCCTCTCATTCATAAATGTGGTGCGCTTCTCACTTATGAACAAGACTCTACTAGACGTGGCTTGAAATATCCTAGAACCATTCTAAACCTTATGCTCTAATTACCAAGTTTGTCATGACCCAGGGGTATCCCTTAGATGTAACAAGGTGTATGAAACCCCGAGAGACCTCATACAAGCCACTTAGCATATCATAACATAAAGTAATAGAAAATGGTGCAGAAATTTAAAACATTTCAATACAATCAAAATCTTTCATAAAACGAGCGGAAGTCTAGTACAATTGTCTCAAGCCAACTAACCATCATGAATAAATCTTGGGACACATCTCATACAATAGTCCAAAACATAAAAGAAAGACATAAGGTAAAGTGGTGATCAAATCCTCGAATGCTATGAGGACTCACCAAAACTTCACTCCTTGATCAACTACGAACCTAGCCACGAGTGTGACAATCAATGTCGTCGGATCCTACATTTTGATAAGAAATGTAGGCATGAGTATGCATTAGTACAAAC
Organism: Solanum chiquidenum; assembly: GCA_029582725.1. Lineage (NCBI taxonomy): Eukaryota > Viridiplantae > Streptophyta > Magnoliopsida > Solanales > Solanaceae > Solanum > Solanum chiquidenum. The sequence continues at coordinate 21,805 of JAJOOS010002168.1, forward strand.
ATGTACTAAATATGATAGCTTGCATAAACAACATAAGCATAAGCATTAGTCAACATAAGACATATATTGTAATCAATACATATAAAGCATCATAATTAAAGAGGAACACTTTCTTAAGTAACCTCATTTGAGCTTAGCCAAGACTTAGGTCATCCGTCTCTAATATAGCTAATATCATGGAAGGCATATCCAACAACACTCCAAGCTAATCATCTTCATAACATAATAACATGATTCATACTTACTTTTAAAGACATGGGAATTCATCTCTTTTCCTAACTTATAAAGGCTAATGGGTATTCGCCTCTTGCCTTACTTACTTTAAGATCATGGGTACTCACCTCCACAATCACATCATATGACAGGTGTACTCACCTCCATATCATTTCATAAGGATTATGGGTACTCTCCTCGATGTCCATTCATCATAATAGGAACATAGGGAATCACCTCTTTTTCAATTCTAAGGAGTATGGGTGATCACCTCATATCCCTTATCATATGGAGGTCAAGGTTAGCCGCCTCTAGCCTCATAATTTACATAGTCTTTTAGTCTAGATTCATTTTAGGTGAGCAATCCTTTCAACCTAGATTCATTCATGTGAGAAAAGCCCTTTCATATTCACACATTCATACTTAAGCAATTCATGTGGGAAGTATCCCTTCCACAACAATAATATCAATTATCAACAATTCATATCATAAGCTTTACCCTAAAAGCCCTAGAAATCGTAATTCATCTTATATGCCCCACTCTCAAGACAATCTATAATGTACCATATCAATCATACATGAAGACACCTAAATCCTCAATTTCCCCAATCATGGAATTAACACACTTACTTCAATTTCATCTTTCTAGACATAGATTAGGCATGGTGTCACACCTCAAACTAGGGGAGACGTGACTAGATCTCGATACCTTATGCAATTGAGTTAGCCACTGAAACATACCAACTAACTCAACTGTGGGCCTAGAAGTTCGAGTAGTATAACATCTAAAATATTAAGCTTGGACGATTAGGGTCATAACCTGAATAACAACAACTCATATAGACAAAGGTAGACAAGCCAAAAATAATAAAGTACTAGTTGGCTTACGAGGCCGCAATTGAGGACATACACATATACATACATCTCTATACATCCCAAGCCTATGTGGCTGGAAACTGGAAGCTGCAGAATGAAACCCAGAATATTGTGTCCACAATAACCTCTATGAGTGTCATAAGCACTAGTCGAGACAAGGCCCCGACTATACCCAAACTATACAACAAAAGCAAACATCATATGGAAGCTCCAGGAAGATGTGGAGTATACCAACTCAAAGCTGAACCCCGAATCCTATTGGAGGGTTCAATCAGAATCCGTACCTGGACTTGCACCCACGAAACAAAAATGCAGTGTCCCCAGGAAATGGCACGTCTGTACGGATAAAAATGTACTCGTATGTAAGGCGGAAAATATAATAATAAATAGCTGCTATAAGAAGGGTACTAAAGAAACCACCTGAAACAGAAACTCTGATTGCCTCTATGGCTGACATCCTACTTTATATAAATTAAGTATGCATGGTATGCTCGAATAACTATATGTCGTGAATACATATATATAGATGCAAATGCATGTCATACCCAACCAACTGCTAGCAATGGTGGTGCCTTCCGATAGAGAATCGGCATCATATTCACCAACTTGTGGTCATTTGTGTCTCATACATATAAATATATGCAATAGGACCCATACCTTACGATTAAAGCTCGGGAGTAAAATGCATAGCATACCATGTCATGGATTCGTAATGCATTTATGTTACCTTAATCATGTTCCCAATCTTGGAAAGTTGGTACTCTTGACCTCATAATCTTGTAATCACTTACGTAGGACATATTAATATCTCATATGACCATATGCTTGTAGATTAAACTAGAACACTTAAATCAAATTAAGAAAGGTAACTTAAACCTAAGGATTTTCATAAAGATCTTAAGGTGCTTCACTTAGTTTTTATATATGTTTCTGTAGTAATTTGTAAAATAAAGTATTTCCAGAAAAAACATGTCCTTTAGTAGTTTAAACATACGAGCTACATTTAAGAGTTTTGGAAATCGACATATTATTTTTTATTTTTTCAAAAAAGAAGAAATTAGCAAGGAAAATGGGCTCATTTCAAACTCTTAATGTTCCTCCCTAATATTTCTAAGTTACCACACCTAAAGAAGAATAATAATATATACACACGGACCTACAGTCAAGAGAATCGACAAAATGACACATAGACGGTGAGTACCCTATATAACCGAACGAATGGAATATCAACATAATAGAGTCACAAAAATACGTCATATGCAATCCCAATGCTTTTCACAGAAGGTCTTTCTAACAATTGAATAGTAAAACAACCTTTGACGATTTAGGATTCTAAAATTCAATGCTCAAAGGAAATAACGCTTAGCCTTAGCATACCTCGATTCTAGGTCTTGCGGTATTAATGCGGATTGTACCCCTTCCTTAGAGTATTTCATCTACATGAAATCTTGTCACACAACCATTACAGATAGAATATTAACACGTAGGGTAAAAGTAGCAATTTAGAGATTACTAGCATAGTGATTAGCTCACCGGACCTTTTTTAAATGTATGTTTCATTACATTTTCTTCTCCGAATTACAACCCCAAATTAATGACATAACATACATTTTTGCAGCAGCTATTAACAAGTGGAAGCCTATGCAATAGTCAACAACAACCAAATAGAGTATGCCTGCACAACAATAAAAACTTGGTGTACCGCCACACCCCTCTTTTCCAACCCCAAAATAACCACAACCAAATCCTATCCACCAGTCTTCAAACCATTAAAGCCAGAAAAAGTATATGTAATACAGTCCTATAGTTGTTCAATATAACCATAATAACTCGAACTCACCACTTCCAATCACCATCCTGTGAGTTCGTCCAATAATTATAATTGGAATCATGTCTTTCTCTTCATAAGCAATAAGAGGTTAAAAGGGAATAACCTTAACTTACAATTGATGGAGCTTATCGTATTTTAGCATGTCTTTTCAATAACAAACAGTTTCCTTAAACACAAGACGTTGAACCAAGAAGAAACAATTTGAAAATTTCAATGCAATAATAGAACCAATGTTACACTAATTTATCTTACAATTAAATACCCATCTATACTTCTTCTTCTCTTTCAGACTCATATCAACAAGAACCACACACATACAAAGCATTTTCAAAAATTCCAGCAACAACAACATCAGAAAATACTTCAAAACAGCCCAACATCACGTAACTATCCAAATATGATTTTCCAGCCGACTATTCGTGTTCTTGCTTATATAGTGTAGCTATAACTTTTACTCACTCAATAAAATGAAGAGTGAGAATTATTACCTCCAAACAGCAGCAATACCACCTAAAAACGAGACTCCTTCACCATGAAGGATCCTTCACATCCCAACCAACGAGGAGGAAAGAAGTAATACAATCTCTTTGAATGTTCCGAGTGTGAAATCACGTTGAAATCTTGTAGTTCTTCTCTTGGCTGATAGGTTAACCTTTAGAGAGGATTTAGGACAGTTTTCTTCTTATTTGGTCGAATAAATGAGATAAAACGAAGGGAAATAAAATCTTATAAAGCTAAAATGACATAGGGTCTAGGGTCCCACCTTCACGTGCCTGCTTCTGCAGTCTCACTAAAATCTGAATATCTCTCAATTCTAATGTCATATGGACAAATGGTTTAGTGCGTTGGAAAGTAGACTCGGGGACCTTCGATTTGGTTTATTCGGGTTCTTCTAAAGCTTTGTATATTAAGAGAAAAGCTCCGAGGCATTTAACCCAAATTTTAAAAAATTTATCAAAGAACTTACACTAACTTTTGCCGACTTTTTATTTCCCAACTTGCTTCACTTCAAAACTTAACTTAAGCTCATTGGGTGACTACATCACTTTATAAAACATCCTGCTTAGCATATAAGAAACTCTTTGTCTTACCCCAAAGGTACTGGATAACTTGAACCTTCTGAAGGGGCAGGGTGTTAGAAGAGACATTTTTTAACTCGAACTTGTTTAAGGCCATCCTTGACCCATAACGTTAGTCTAATTCTTTCATTTTTACATCACATTCGCAACCTTATTCTCCTAAAATGATACACCAATTCATATAAGCCTTATACACTCATTAAATGATATGCATATTATGCGAAAGAACCACAGGGTCTCACATTCTCCCCTCCTCAAGAGCATTCGTCCGCGAATGGATTTGAACAATCTCTTGGTTGTATTCTTTGCTGCTAATGTGCTATTTGCAAGGCTATATTTGTCACATCCGCAAATATTAAATCCAGCTCGGAAAATATAATTACAAAGCTTCGTATATCTAGCTCGCGACAAGCCATATAAACTGCATTTTTGAGGTATTTAAAATCCAATTAAGTTTGTGTACATGAATAATTGTCAAATATTGAAAAACAACTCAACTCAAGTCGTCAATAGTTGGAGGTACTTCTTCCTTATTTCCTCCTCGGCATCTCAAGTTATTTCCTCGATGTTGTTATTCTGCCGTAACACTTTCATAGAAACCACTTCTTTAGTCCAAATCTTTCCTCCATGCCAATCCAACATAGCCATTAACACCTCAGCATACGACAAATCCTTAGAGGCATGAATATACTCAACAGGTATAATCCGTGAAGCATTTCCAATGCATTTCTACAACATAGAAACATGGAACACTAGATAGACCGCTTTCAATTCTGAAGGCATATCAAGCTCGTACGCCACCCTGCCAATCCTCCAAATGATCTTATATGGCCTTACATACCTTGGACTCGACTTAACTCGACTTCCCGTTCTTGACGAATCACATGATACCCTTCTTACACAATACTTTCTAGAAAACACAATCTTCTATATCAAACTCTAAGTCTCGTAATCAAGCCTGGGAACTGAAATATAACATTCTTCTCTCAATAGCGGACATTGGCACAACAAGGCTTCCACCAATCCATGCCCATATCAATAACAAAGTCGAGCATCTCTAGATCTATCACGTCTACAAATTTCCAATGACCAACAATCTCTACTGTAAAGCTTCGATAATTTCTCTTGAGCATAAAAGAAACACAAAGCACAATTTAAATTTCATACGTACTTATAGCTCAGCTCTATAGCACAATCTATAAATTGAAAGAACTGTAACCAATCCTAAATGCCCTATAGCCTCTTGATTATAAGTGTGGTGCACAACACACCTATAAACAAGAATCTAAACAACACGACTTGCGGACTCCCTGAGACACGACCTGCTCTGATACCAAGTTTGTCACGCCCCAAATTAGGGGAGGCGTGGCTGGCACTCGATACCTTATGTAATCGAGTTAGCCACTGAAACATACCAACTAACTCAACTATAGGCCTAGAAGGTCGGGCAGCATAACATCTAAAATATTAGACCTAGACCACTAGAGTCATAACCTGAATAACAACAACTCATAGAAAGAAAGGTAGACAAGCCAAAAATAATAAAGTACTAGCTAGACGACAAGGCCACAATTGAGGACATACACACATACACACATATCTATACATGCCAAGCCTATGTGGCTGGAAACTGGAAGCTGTAGAATGAAACCCATAATATTGTGTCCACAATAGCATCTATGAGTGTCATAAGCACTGGTCGAGATAATGCCCCGACTATACCCAAATTGTACAACAAAAGTAAACATCCTATGAAAACTCCAGGAAGATGTGGAGCTTACCAACTCACAGTTGAACCTGAACCTGCACGCACGAAAGAAAAATGCAATGTCCCTAGGCAATGGGATGTCAGTACGGAAAAAAATGTACTGGTATGTAAGACGGATAATATAATCATAAATAGCTGTTATAAAAAGGGTAATAAAGATACCACCTGAAATAGAAACTCTGATAGCCTCCATGGCTGATATCCTACCTTATATAAATTAAATATGCATGGTTTGCTCGAATAATCTTATGTTGTGAATACATTTACATATATATATATATGCAAATACATGTCACACTCAACTAGCTGTTAGCATTGGTGGTGCCTTCCGGTTGTGAACCGACATCATATTCGCCAACTTGTGGCCATCTGTGTCTCATACGTATCAATATAAGCAATAGTCTCCATACCTTCCATTATAGCTCGGGAGTAGAATGCATAGCATGCCATGTAATGGATTTGTAATGCATTTATGTTACCTTAATCATGTTGCCAATCTTGGAACGTTGGTAATTTTGTCCTCATAATCTCGTAATCACTTTCGTATCACATATAAATATCTCGTATAACCATATGCTTGTAGATTAAATTAGAACACTTAAATCAAATTAAAAAAGATAACTGAAACCTGAGGATATTCATAAAGAGCTTAAGGTGCTTCACTTAGTTTTTATATATGTTTCCTTAGTAATTTGTAAAATAAAGTATTTCCAAAAAAAACATTTCCTTTAGTAGTTTAAACATACGAGTTACATTTAGGAGTTTCGGAAATCGACATATTATTATTAAGTTTTTCAAAAAAGAAGAAATTAGCGAGGAAGGAGGACTAATTTAAAAGTCTTAATGTTCCTCCCTAATATTTCTAAGTCGCCACACCTAAAAAGAAGAATAATATATACACGGGGACCTACAGTCAAGCGAATCGACAAAATGACACATAGACGATGAGTACCCTATATAGTTGAACGAGTGGAATATCAACATAATGGAGTCACAAAAATACGTCATCTGCAATCCCAATTCCTTTCACAGAAGGTCTTTCTAACAATAGAATAGTAAAACAACCTTTGACGATTTAGGATTCTAAAATTCATGCTCAAAGAAAGTAACGCGTAGCCTTAACATACCTCAATTCTGGTTTTTGCAGTATTAATGTGGATTGTACTGCTTCCTTAGAGTATTTAATCTACATGAAATCATGTCACACAATCATTACAGATAGAATATTAACACGTCAGGGTCAAAGTAGCAATATAGAGACTACTAGCAGAGTGATTAGCTCGCCGGACCCTATTTAAATATATGTTTCATTACATTTTCTTCTCCAAATTACAACCCCAAATAAATGACATAACATACATTTTTGCAGCAGCTATTAATAAGTGGAAGTCTACGCAATAGTCAACAACAACCAAATAGAGTATGCCTGCACAACAATAAAAACTTGGTGTACCGCCACACCCCTCTTTTCCAACCCCAAAATAACCACAACCAAATCCTAACCACGAGTCTTCAAACCATTCAAGCTAGAAAAACTAAATGTAATACAATCCTATAATTGTTCAATATAACCATAATAACTCGAGCTCACTGCTTCCAATCACCATCCTGTGAGTTCGTTCAATAATTATAATTGGAATCATGTCTTTCTCTTCATAAGCAATAAGAGGTTAAAAGGGAATAACCTTAACTTAAACTTGATGGAGCTTATAGTGTTTTAGCATGTCTTGTCAATAAAAAACACTCTCCTTAAACACAAGATGTTGAACCAAGAAGAAACAATTTGAAAATTTCAATGCAATAATAGAACCAACATTACACTAATTTATCTTACAATTAAATACCCATCTATACTTCTTCTTCTCTTTCAGACTCATATCAACAAGAACCACACACATACAAAGCATTTCCAAAAATTCCAGCAACAATAACATTATAAAATACTTCAAAACAGCCCAACATCGCGTAACTATCCAAATACAATTTTTCCAGCCGTCTATTCGTGTTCTTGTTGATATAGCGTAGCTATAACTTTGACTCACTCAATAAAGTGAAGGGTGAGAATTATTACCTCCAAAAAGCATCAATACCACCTAAAAACGAGACTCCTTCAGCATGAAGAATCCTTCAAATCCCAACCAACAAGGAAGAAAGAAGTAATACAATCTCTATGAACGTTCCAAGGGTGAAACTACGTTGAAATCTTGTAGATCTTTGCTTGGACGATAGGGCAAACTTTAGAGAGGATTCAGGACAGTTTTCTTCTTATTTGGTAGAAAAAAATGAGATAAATCGAAGAAAAAACAAATCTTGTAAAGTTAAACCAACATAGGGGCTAGGGCCCACCTTCACGTGCCTGCTTGTGCAGACTCACTAAAATTTGAATATCTCTCAAATCTGAAGTCGTATGGACAAATGGTTTAGTTTGTTGGAATGTAGACTCGTAGACCTTCAATATGGTATATTGAGGTTCTTCTAAAGCTTTATAGATTGGAAGAAAAGCTCTGAGACATTTTGTAGACACATAATTTTTTACCGAACTTAAGATATTACACCATTTTTAGTACATAAATATTTCTTTTATAAATAAATTAAATATTTTATTTTTTATCGTATTTTAGTAAGTTTATTTAAAAGGTTGGAAAACTACAAAAATATGTTTTCTTTTAATTTAAATTTTAATAAATAAACTATTATTTCTTAATTATATTTTTAGACTAGCTATTTTACTTTTCTTATATTTTATTAATTCAAAATGATTAATTAGTTATTATTATGGTTTTTATATATGTATTTAATTTTAAAAAATATAATAACCTAAACTCCCCACACTACCCCACTACATCTACCCTCACCCCACCTTCAAATCCACCACCCCACACACCCCACTCCACTCACCACTCACCCTTACAGACATACACACTACAATAAACATACCACACAACATATATACACCTACACTACTCCAAAAATAACACACACACTACCTAGAAGAGAAAACAGAAAAACACAACACACGCACAGACATAGACAAAAAGGAAGAAAAATCTAAAAAAAGAACACACACGCATGTTGCACACAGAAAAAGTCACGAGCAAAAGAATAGGAAGAAAGACTTCATTTTATTTTACTGTTCTTTCAAAAATTCACCAATAGATTCACACTCCTTCTTCTTTTCTCATTACTACTTTCATTTAAACACAATACATTTGCCATCACAAACAACCTACAAAAAACTTGTGGTGTTCTAATCGAGCTTCGGTCAAAATTTTGCGGTATTAAACTTTACCTTATTTTTTTTAATTTATTTATGGAATTTGATGTAATTCTATGACAAATTTTCTTATAATTTATTTTATTTATAATATGATTGAAATGAATTATTTATTAGTTGTTATATCTCTGTTTAATGAACGAAAGTAGCTTTAATCGATGATTATGTTTTATTTATTTATTTTTATTCGTTAATTATGACCTCTTAAAAATGAACGGGTAATGGCATTGTTCCTGTCTTGATTTAGATAATAATGATAAAGTAGGGATTGTTAGGCTAAAATAAATTGTTGTTATTTTATTTTTATCAAACAAAAAATGAGATTTATTTTTAACAATTCGTTATTATTTTGTTTGATTAGAAAGTGTATGATTATTTTTTACGTTAATTTAAAGAGTGACAAAAATATAAAATAGAAAATATAAAATAAAAAGATATAGAAGTCAAGTCAGAATTATATATTGTATCCTCAATATTTAGATGTATTATACTTTATTTAATTTTATGTATAAAGGAAAATATAATTTTTTTTAATGACTAGATGAATTTTAGGCATGTTAAAATATTTGTTTCAATTAAGAATGTGGCTACACATCTTTTTTTAGACATCAAAAGAAACTCAAGGATGTGGTGACGCACCTTATCTAATAATATAGTTTAACTTTCATTAATTTAAAATAAGACTCGTAGAGTAAAATTATTAGGTGCGAGTGCGAAGAAGATAATTATTCTCTAAATATCAAGACTGAGAATGCGGTTACGCATGTAGGTTGAGATCAAATATAAGTTCAATAATAGAAAATGCAAGCAAACCGTGGCATGTAACCATACATCTAAAAAATAATAAGTCAAGTATAAGTCAATAAAAGCGATCGCGTTAGAATCATGAGACTCGAGAGATACCTAATACCTGCTCCTGGGTCAACAGAATTCCTTACTCGAATATTTAGTTAGTAGATCAAATAAAGAGTCATTTTCTTTTGGCTAGGGATAAAATAAAAAGGTGGCTTGGAACACCATAACTCAATTCCAAGTGGTGATTCTGAAAAGAAAAAAAATCTCTAATCAATATTGTCACTTGAATTGGAAAACCCTTTCGCCGATCGGAAAAGGGATGTGACATCTCTGGAGCCTCCGCTGGAGATTAACCAGAATTGGAGTTTTGTTATATTGACTTTTACTTGATTTTTTGAATATATTGTGTATGATGGCCTTATGTGTTACTTGCTTCTCATTTATCGTTTTGATATTGTTGAACTATATTATAAATTGTTTTCTCTCGTGCATACCATCTGAGCTCTAAAAAATAGGGTAGCAGGGAATGCAGTTATGCATTCCACTTTCTTTTGAGATAAAGTTGGAGTGTCAAGACACATTAGGCGGGGTTGGACCAATAATGAAGTCGGAATAGCGCTGCTACCGATAAGTTGCCCCTCCTTGGCTTGAGTTGTCCACTCGAGTAAGCCAATCTAGATACATATTTCATTCAGACTTAAACCTTGTAAAATTGGAACATAGACATGATTATCCCTAGAAGACTCTACTTATTTACATCATTTGTATTTGACTTAGCTAGACTCGAAACAAGGGTTGGGTTCATCTAGGATAGGTATCTTTCTATTACTAAGACCACTTAGATCATTTTATGTGTAACATAAAAATGCATTAATATAAAAAAAAAATTGCAAGTTGACCCATTGTAGTGTGATTAGTGGAATGAGAAAAAAGGTTTTCTTTCGATTTTTATAATAAAAAGAAAAAAATGGAGATAATACAAAAATATTTCTTCTTCTAAAAGTTTTATACATTTCTAAAAAATGAAAAAAAAAATTCAATACTTAACTAAAATTACGAAAAAATATATTTAGGTTTCTTTTGTACAACTAATAAAAAAATTCAAAATATTTTTCATTCATAAGAATTTTTGAAAAATAGTGAAGTTTCAATATCTTAAAGTTTTTTTATCTGGACGAACTACGCACACCTGATTCTCAATTCGATGAGATACGTAGGCAACCCTCTTCGAATTCGGTGATCCTTATTTTCTTTTAAAATTAAAAAAGAGAGAAGTATTTCTCATTAAAAATAATGTTGTGTTTATGATCTTCTTGAACTACGTTTGACCTGATTCTTGCTTTGACAAGATACGTATGCAACCTTCTTTTGAGGTTCGGTCCAACTAAGGAAAACTCTAAAAAGTCCTTGTCACAAAAACTGGAGCAAGAAAAGGATTTTTTTTATCTAGAAATTTGTATTGACTTGGTTGGTACCAACATACTTAAGAGTGTGCATAAGAAAAAATAATTAAGTGTTAAACTATTTGGCAAGACATACCAACTTTCTTGTGACCTATAGACTTCTTTTGGTATCTCTTGATATATTTATGTAATACTTGAGAAACTATTTTGCTCAAAGTTAAGGCTAAAACAAATTCGAACTCATGTTTCAATGTGCATTGTGTGGTGAGCTTTATATATATAATTCAATGACATGACTTTGTTGATCTAGAACTTGGCTCGAATGTTGGTTGAAGCAAATTTTGAGCAACATTTAATTTGGGAAAGTATTATAGGTTTTCTTTGATCTGATTGTGCCTTTCAAGCCTACCGAATGACATGTTATCCATAGAACTCTCATTTCGAGCCTGAAACATTTTTATTCTAATAACCGTATTTCAGCATATATCTTTTTGAGTGCATAAATGCACTATTCCTTGGTCTCACCTCCCTGAGCGCACTATCAATTAGATACACAGCGCCAAAGACCTAAGTTGGGTACCAAAGTGAAAAGAACAAATATGTGAAAGTTAAAAAAAATGACAAAGAAAAGCTTGAATAAAAAAAATAAAAAAAATAAAAAAATCTCCAACAAAAAGGAGAGAAAATGAGAAAAAGAAGAAAAAGAAAATAAATGAGGAGAAGCTTTCAAGAAAACAAAGGTCAAATGCGAAAATGAAAAATATTGAGAGCATTGTGCAAATTTTAAGGAGGAAATAATCAGTTTATCCCAAATGAATATCCTACCTTTCCCTAAGCCTACATTACAAGCTAATGATAAGTCCTATTTGATCTCATTTTTTGTGTTCTCACATTAGTGGATTCTGACATGAGGGCCAAGCATATGGTATCTCGTTCTTATGCATTGAACATCTTTCAGAGTAAGAGTGACCTCTAAAATGTCCTAAGATCAGAACACTTCTATTGTGTGAAGTAGGACTTCATTTGTTGTTAGGGCACATGAAACATGAGGATATGAATAATTTTAACCCCTTAATTTATGCAAGATGAATTGATCTTATAAATACTTAAGTATGTTTGAGATATAATTTGAAACTATAGGGGTTACTCAAAGTTGACCTCATATTTGTCTGAAAATAGCTGAATAGGGTTCATATGCATAATACTAATTGTTGGTACCAACTAAAGTCAAAACATTGTCAATCATGAACTGATTCGTTTCTCAAAAGATGTCTTTTGTAAAAAAATCAAGAAGTGAAAAATAATTTTTGATATATATAAACTACGTTTGACATGATTCTTGCTATACAAGATACGTAGGCAGTCCTACAATGCGCTAGGTCTCACAAATATTTTTATATATCCTTGAAAGAACAAAATCGGATCATTTCTTTTTAAAAAATTGAAAAAATGATAAATTAAAAATAATTTCAAAGTTCCTCATTTTAAAAACTGGAGCATATTTTTATTTGTTAAAAATCACTTTCATTTCTAAGGAATAAGCACTCTAGTTGCATTTTAACCTTAGGGAACAAACACCCTATCATCTTTCATTTCAAGGGAACAAACTCCCTAATTGCATTTATGTCTTGCATTTTTCTTTTAGTATAATTATTTCTCATTTATGCTAGTAGCTTAAATAATATTTTTCTGGTGCAAACTAGGGCAAAAAAATATGTTGTGGTGAATCTATTTGATGATTCTGTTAAGCGAGACCTTCCTAAGTAATATAATAAATAAAGCAGGACCCTCCTGAATAATGGGACGTTGTATAGCTAGGCCCTCCTCATAATGGAATTTAGATTAGCAGGACCATCCTCATAATAGGATTAGCAGGACCCTCCTACATAATGGTACTAGCTAGGCCCTCCTCATAATGGGATTTAGATTAGCACGACCCTCCTAAATAATGAGAATTGGAGTAGCAGGACCCTCCTAAACAATGGAAATTAGTGTAGCATGACCCTCCTAAACAATGGAATTTAGTGTAGCAGGACCCTCCTAAATAATGAGAATTGGAGTAGAAGGACCCTCCTAAATAATGAGAATTAGAGTAGCAGAACCCTCCTAAACAATGAGAATTAGAGTAGCAGGACCCTCCTAAACGATGAGAATTAGAGTAGCAGGACCCTCCTAAACAATGGGATTTAGTTTAACAGGACCTCCTAAATAATGAGATTTAGTGTAGTAGGACCCTCCTAAACAATGGGAATTAGTGTAGCAGGACCCTCCAAAACAATGTGAATTAGAGTTGGGTTTGAATTTAATGGGGTTGTAGTTGTAAATAAAATTTTATCTTTGTGTTTTTTACTTGCTCGAGAGAGAGGTTGTAAAACCAAAACTACTGAATCGATAGTTTGTGGTTATTGGGTTGTCATGAGTTCAGCTCGAGAGAGTAAATCTTAAACCCTCTCCCACACATTTGGCTTGAGAGAGTGAATGGACTAAGGCAAAGGCTGCGCTTCATTGCCGCTTATTGGTGTTCGAGAGAAACCGATTTGATTCGGGGTAAATTATTCGAGAGAAAATTTACCCCCACTAAAGTCTAGCCTAGTTACCAATTTACAGCGATTTACTATAAATAGCATTTACCCGGTTATTTATGTTAGCCCATATTCCTATCACATCCCAAGAATCACGTCTCCATATTTGCACTTTCGCTTTAGTTGTCATTTTAGTTGATAATTGCTTACAAAAACCCTCTTTGATAATTGACACTTATGTCACCTTTTTAATTTATCATGTTTTTACTCGTTCATGTCTATAGCTATAATTAACTTGAACACATTTTTACTTTTCTATTAATTCTCAATTGCAAACCACTCCCAGTGGAAACGATCCCAACCCTTGGTTGGGTTATTTTACTATTGAACGATCGTGGATGCTTAGTATTGGATAAAGCGCTCGGATACGTTAAGTCAAACTGGCGCCGCTACCGGGGAGTGGTGCTAATTGAGAATTTTTAGTTAAGTTGGATTTTGTTCTTGTTAGTTATAGTTCTACTCACTTAATGTTTAGCTTTGTTTTACTTGTTTGTGTTTTAAACAGGAAGTATGAGCGTAAACGGCAGCAATGGTAGGCAAGTAGGCCATCAAGACGGCATCGAAAATCTCAATGATGTCAACGAGCCTCATGCTAATGACCCCCATCTCATGGGAGGTATTGATACCATTCGCTTACCTCCGGCCGAAAGGAATGCGGTGTTCCTCATCACGAGTACTATGTTGCAACTATTGCAACTAAAAGGGATTTTCAGCGGTCTGGCTTATGAGGATCCCCATGAGCACATTAGAAACTTTGTGGATGTATGCTGACCATTCTCTTTCAAGAATATCTCCCAAGAATCGGTTCAGTTGAGGTTGTTCCCGTTCTCTTTGATGGGAGAGGCGTGCAGGTGGCTGGCTGAATTGCCACGTAAATCAATCACTTCGTGGGAGGAGTTGGTCACCGCATTTCAAGTGCAATTTTTACCTCCCTCGAAGATGATGACTCTTCGGGACAACATTCAGAGCTTAAAGCGTCTAGAAGGTGATCCTATTCATGAAACTTAGCTGCGATTTTAAAAGTTGGTGTTCAATGCCCAACCCATGGCTTGCCTGATAACGTGTTACTGCGGTATTTTTACCGAAGTCTGGATTCGTAAATAAGGGTGTTGCTGACCAACTCTCTCTGGGAGGTTTGATACAATAACCTTATGTGATAGCTGCTCAGCTCTTAGATTGCATGACTACCATAAACAGGGTGTGCTATACCCGTGAAGACCAGGTCTCCCCTCTCACGTTCAAGTTAACTAAGGAACAAATGGAGAAAGACCAAGAGAGGGACCAAAACATGGCCAAGATCATGACACAACTTGATATTTTGTCTAAAAATGTCATGGGAGCTGGTGCTCGATGTGTCAATGTCATGGGTGTCGGGTGTGCTAATCTGGATGAGTCCAAGTTTGAAGCCTTGTATAATGAAGAGGTAAATTTCCTAGCCAACCAAGACAGTGGCTATTGTTTAAACTACCCGAGGCAGGGTGGTAACCAAGGTTGGGCTAGGGATGAAGGTTGGAAAGATCGAGATTGTTAATGGAGGGACCATAATCCAAATTGGAAGGATGGGGAGAAGGATAGGTATGTGTCTCCCCACGAGCTCCAAAAGTCGAATGATTTGGAAGGTGGTCGGTCTAAGGATATTCTCTCTTGTATCCTTAACAAAGTTGAAGGGTCAGACAAGATTTTAAAAGAAATGAAAGACGATGTGTCTACCCTTAGTCAGACCGTCACCTCCCATTCAGTTTCGATCAAGCAGTTGAAGACCCAAATGGGTCATATATCATCCCATCTCAACCCGAGACAGTAGGGGGTTTGCCTAGTGATACTATGGCTAACCCCAAAAATGAGGTTTGACGGTCGACTTGTGTCGTGCCGTGACGTTAACTAAGCTGCTGCTTGGGAGGCAACCCAAGACCTCTTTATTGCTTTATTTTCTTGTGATAAAATAAAGGTATGTTGATTGTGTAGGTGGAAGTGTTGAAAGTGTTCGAAAAGTGCAGGTTGGCAAGCATCATGTCCATTTAGTGAATCGATGAAAGAGGTCGGTGACCCCGACCTAATCCGCCATTTGACTCAAGACATCTTCAAAATAGAGTCTGTAAAACTCGGCGAGCCCAGGAAATTATCGACGAGTCGTCAACCAGGTCGGCGATCCCGACGGAGACTGCCATTTGGACCCCCACAATAACTGGAGGTCTTGTAAAATTTGGCGAGGTGAATCACTACTCAGCGTGTCGCCGAGTATGTCGGCGAGCATGACTAATGTCACCGAATGGGCGTGAACTGGACGGTTTTTCAAGCCACAGGTTTAAAAGTTTCAAATATATTTACTTTCCCTTTCTTTTCATCTTCACAAATTCACATCCACACTCCAGTTTCTGTATTTCTTGATTTTTTTAAAAGTATTTTTAGCATTGATTTGTGCTCGGAGTTAGATTACATTGCCGCCTAGCGATTCTATCTTTATTAATCAGCATCAAAGGTTGGTTTTCTGAACCCCGAGATTATTTTATCGAAATTGTACTCATTTGTATGAACTTACCATGTTGTTGTGTGTTGGGCCTATCTGATAGGATTAGCATGCATAAATACCGATTTTAATTCAAATATTTTGCCCGTAGTGTCTTGGTTGTTGAAATTCCGTAGCTTGGTGCATTGAAATATATCACAAGTATGTGGGTAGTGCTTGCATGCTATGGTTCTTGTTTGAATTTATGTTGCGCATGCTTTAATTGTGTTTTCAGGGGTTGCAGAGTTGAATTCAAGAATTTGGGTTGAAAGTAGGCACGTTGGGTCGTTTGACGAGCTGGGTCAAGCTCGCCAAATCACTAGGCGGTTTTCCAAAGTCCCCATCTCGCCTTTAATTTCATGCTAAATGTGTTTCTTGGCTCTGTGACTTTCGGCGAAAATCCTGAGATCGCCAATGGCACTCGGTGACTCACCGAACGAGTTCTTGCTTTCCCTTTGTCTGCACCCCTGCATCATTTCGGCCCTTCACTACTCAGCGAGAAAACCCTTGATCGCCGACTGATGTCGGTGATTCGCCAAAGAGTTTAGTGGGTTCGCTTGCAATTGATTTTCTATGTTTTTGTCAAAGATTTTCTAACTTTGTCTCGAAGCTTCGCAGACATGGCTAGACCTAAAGTTGTTGGGAGAATCATGCCACCCAAACTGATAAGAGCATGGAATTTCAAATTGAATGAAGGAAGGTTGAATCCTCCCAAAAAGGAAAAACAAGAACTCTCACCTGGAAACAAAGGCAAGGGCAAAAAGACCAGTTCTGGCAGGAAGACTACCTTCCAAGACTCCTCTATACCTTCATGGGCTCGGGGATTTTATACAGGTGTTTGGAGATATTTGGCGGATACACCTGTAGCAACTCCTGATGAGTCTGGTGCTATTGTTCCTTTTGAAGGGACTCCGTGTACCTCACCCGAGACCAGACAGATGCACCGAGCACTGATTCCCAGAGAGATGGAGTGATTGCCTAGACAGGATCCCCTCTTTACCTCCATCTCTGTCTTACTTTATTTTACTTTTGGATATTTTCATTTGCATTTGAGGACAAACGCTTTTGTTTGTGGTGGGGTGAGGCTCACCTTTTACGTGATTCTTTTAATGAATATACTTATTTTGTTTATATATTTGGGCTTTGAGCTAAATTCATGTTATACACTGTTTTTTGTGGAAGGTTTGAGCTTGTGGCTCCTTGCTTTTAATTGTAAATGATTTTTTACTCTTCCAAAAAAAATTGTCACCTCTTGTATGTGTTCAATGTGGTTGTTCTTTTGCAAATTTGAGTATCGGTTTTGATCAATACCGATGACTTGAATAGTGCTCATAATCGAACATAAATGAATGCATGTCTTCGACGAGGCCAATTGAAGTTGCATAAATAGTATGTGAACTCTTTGCATCTCGTTGTAACTAGCCAATTATTGAGTCGAGTCTCTTGTGATGAACATTACACACTAGCGAAAGTGTGGAGTCTTGTTTGACTTTGGTGTCAATGCCTTGTGTGATGAGCTTACTGTGAACCATATGTGATGACACCTAGAATTTGCCCTGTTGGTCCGGTTGACTTTGTGATGCAATTTCTTGAGATGATCCTAGGCAACTTTAAAGAGTGTGAACCAATTTGACATATACCTCTTTTGTGGCCTACCTTGTGAGTGTGTGAACCTTTTTTGAGCACCCTTTGAACCTTAACCTTTTCTTGGAAGAAACTTGATAACATTGCTACCTTTTATTGATCCATTACCCATAATCCTCATGATCTGTGGTTTGTTTGAATAGCCAACTTAGGACAAAAGCCTAAGTTGGGGGCGTGGTGAAACGAGAAGGCAAATCAAGTAAATGCAAAGAAGTCCCTTGTGCCCATGTTTTGAGAAAAAATGGAACCCCTCCATATAAAAAAAAAGAAAAAGAAACGATTGAAAAAGAAAAAAAAAGTGGTGAAATAAAGTTGTGGAAATCAAAGAAAATGGGGTTTCCAATGACTCATGGAAGATGAATAAGAGGTGACTTTTTAGCTTGAATAAAATTGATAAAGAGAAGGAAAGAAGGTGTTGTTCACATCACATTTCATGAGGATTTTCCGCCTATAAGCCTAAATGACTATACCATTACAAGCCTTGAAAAAGACCTTTTTGATCTTGAATGTGCTGAAGCAAAAGTCAATTGGAAAATAAAAGCAAACCTATGGGTGAAATCATGCATTGTGTTTATCTTTGTGAGTGTGAGTGTGAGTGTTGATCTTGATTCCGGAACTTTAAATTGTTGAACCATTGTGTGTGAACATGGAATCATTATTTGTGTGAGGGCATTTAATTTCCTTTGTTGAGCTTGAACTTGCATTTGAAGCAAGTATAGTGAGCTTGAAATTCTTTGATAATGGTGAGTCACAACTTGAAACTTTGAGTGCACAATTGATCCTTGCATGAGTAAGTTGAGACTTTTTGTGTGCATTCACGGTTGAGACTTGTGTAGCACTGTTTGAGACATCCTTTTTGAACTGCTGAACTTGAGTTTTACTTGAGGACAAGCAAAAGTTTAAGTTGGAGGTGTTGATGAGTCCACGATTTGGACTCATTTAGGGCTTTATTTTAATGGATTTGGTGCCCTCAAATGCATATTTTGTGTCAATAACTAATGTAAATACTTGAATTTCAGCTATTTGAACTTAGGGACAAAGCATGGACACTATGGAGCAAAAAGGAACAAGGCAACCGAAAGAACGATGAAAAGAAGGCCTGAGAATCGCCTAAACCATTGGGCGAGTCGTTGAATGGCCTTAGTCTCGCCCAATGTTCCAGTGTGCCAAACCCTAGGACAAAATCAAATAGGCAATAGAAAGGAGCAGTCTGCGAGTCGTTGAACGGTTCCGCGAGGCAGTGCTATATCGCCCAAAGATACAGAACTTGAAGTTGCTGAAGGATAATGCAGAAAGGCGATGAACCAGACCAAAGAGCGGATCGCCAAGTGGATCGGCGATCTACACTAACTGCGCCGAGTGATCCTTCGCAGCATAATTTTTGACACCTATAAATACTTGTTTGAATTTTTAGTTTAGTATGCAATTTTTAAGTTTTACATTTCAGAACTCAGTTTTAGAACTTAGATTTTGAAGACAACTTTCCTTAGCTTTTAAAGAATTGAAGACTTCCAATTCCAAGAAATTGGAAGTGGGTGTTAAAGATTCTTCATCGTAGACTTGTTTCAAGTAAATATAAATTGGACCTAGTTGATTATCAAGAAATTTGGTATCGATTTCTTCCCTTTTACTATGTCTAGCTAGAACCTCAATTCTTGGGGTGTGAGTTTGTGAATATGGGTTGAATTTACTGCTGGGTATTGCTTATATATAGTTATTTTGTTGTTTAAGGGTGATTTTGTCCAGTAGTTGTGTTTGAATTTAATAGGGTTGTAGTTGCAAATACAATTTTATCTTCGTATTTTTTACTTGCTCGAGAGAGAGGTTGTAAAACCAAAACTACTGAATCGATAGTCTGTGGTTATTGGGTTTTCATGAGTTCAGCTCGAGAGAGTGAATCCTAAACCCTCTCCCAAACATTCAGCTCGAGAGAGTGAATGGACTAAGGCGAAGGCTGTGCTTCATTGTCGTGTATCGATTTTCAAGAGAAACCGATTTGATTCAGGGTAAATTATTCGAGAGAAAATTTACCCCCACTAAAGTCTAGCCTAGTTACCAATTTACAGCGATTTACTATAAATAGCATTTACCCGGTTGTTTATGTTAGCCCATATTCCTATCACATCCCAAGAATCTCATCTCCATATTTGCACTTTCGCTTTAGTTGTCATTTTAGTTGATAATTGCTTACAAAACCCTCTTTGATAATTGACACTTGTGTCACCTTTTTAATTTATCATGTTTTTACTCGTTCATGTTTATAGCTATAATTAACTTGAACACATTTTTACTTTTCTATTAATTCTCAATTGCAAACCGCTCCCAGTGGGAACGATCCCAACCCTTGGTTGGGTTATATTACTATTGAACGACCGTGGATGCTTAGTATTGGATGAAGCACCCGGATACGTCAAGTCAACTGTAGAGGTTGGTCATCATCCGGCTCAGATAGAGCAGCCTGCGAGCCAGTAGTAGTCCTTACAGACTTGGGTCTCTTGCCCTTTCCTTTGTCACTTGGTAGGGGTTCTTGCTTTCCTCTTTTTGAAGGATTTGATCCCCCTTCGTTGATTGTGATACCCTGTACTCTTTTACAGGGTGGCATGTATATGTTTGTCCTTACCATATTAATAAAACATGAAGAAATTTTTTAAATAACTTAATCACTTTCATAGAAAAACAGTTGCAGAAAAACTCGCCGAGCTACTCAGCGAGTCGCCGAATCGCTTTGGCGGTCTGAATCGGGCTCGCCGAAAGGATTGGCTCAAAAGTTGCGGCAAGTAGGCGAGGGGAAAGGAATTTCGTTGAGTCGCCAACAACATTCGGCGAGCAAGGTTCAGCTCGTCGAAAGTTACAATGCAAAAAGGGTTTAGGTCGCAGACAAAGGGCGATCAAGAAATCTTTCGGCGAGTCGCCAAGTGCCTTCGGCGAGTCGCCAAGTGCTTTCGGCGACCTCAGGCTTCTCGCCGAAAGTTAAAGAGCCAAAAAACAAGTAAAGCATGAAATTAAAGGCGAGATGGGGACATTAGGTGAACCGTCGAGTGGTTTGGCGAACTCGACCCAGCTCACCGAACGACCCAACGTGCCTATTTTCAACCCAATTTCTCGAATACAACCCGGCAACCTCCGAAAACAAAATCAAACCATGCACAACTCAAATTCAAACAAGACCCATAACATCCATTGCCCTGTGATACTGAGACTTCTCTCTGTTTTGCCAAATTTGCCCATTTGACGACATTTGTCCTTAAGAACGATGCTACATGCTCTATCATTAGGCAAATTACGTCATTTGGCACAAATAGAGGCTACTCAGACTTCACCCAACTAAAAACAATGACATGCAAGCATAACCCCATAAGATTTAACCAATTTCAAGGCAAAAGAACATGGCAAATCGACACTATAAGCATTACGGGCAAGATTAATAATTCAAATCAGGCATTCAAACATACTAATCCTATCAGAGAGACCCAACACACATCAACAACATAATATTGCTTGCATAAGAGTACAAATTACTAAAAATAAATGCAGGGTTCGGAAAACCAACCTTAGTTGCCGATTAATAAAGACTGTAAAGCTAGGTTGTAATGTAATCCAACTCCGAGCACAAATCAACGACTCAAATACAGTAATTAAGCAAGAAATATAAAAAATATACTAAATGGGTGTGAGTTTGTGAAGATTAGAAGGCGAGGGAAAGTGAAAGAAATTGGAACTTTCGAACCTTTGGCCTTAAAACCGTCTAGTTCTCACCCAGTCGGCGATGTTAGTCGTGGTCACCGATCCATTCGGCGACACGTCGAGTGGTCACTTACCTCGCCAAGTGTTACAGGGCCCTCAGTTGATTTGGGGGGTCCAAACAACGGTATTGATCGCGATTGCCGAACTAGTCGGCGACTCACCAATAATTTACTAGCCTCGCCGAGTTTTACAGATTCCCATTAAATTTGTCTTGAGTCCAACGGCGGTCTAGGTCGGGATCGCCGACTTCTTCGGCGATGTGCTGACTAGAGTTTTTGCTCACCAACCTGCACTTTTCAACACCTTTCCCACTCCGACCTACACAAACAACACACCTTTATTTCTTAAAGCAAAAATAGAGCGATAAGGAGTCTTGGGTTTCCTCCCAAGCAGCGCCTTAGTTAACATCGTGGCACGATACTAGTCAACACTTAAACCACATTTTTTAGGTCGGCCATGGCGTCACTAGGCAAACCCTCTTTTTGCTGTGAGTAGAGACACGAAAGCACTTGGTTTATCTGGCGTCTTGTAGCTGAATAATCATGGAATGAGAGGTTGTCGTCTGATTCAACATTTTGATATTCTCTTTTATCTCATCCAACACCTTATCTTATTTTTTGATCTTATGTAGAATGAGTGAGAGGACTTCCTCATTTTGTCCACCCTCCTGCTTCTTCACCTTTTTACGCTCGTGAGGGGGAAAGTGTTTGTCCTTTTTCGTGGATAGTGCTTCCAATTACATGACTTTCTTGGTCAAGACATCCAGTTGAGTCAGCAGTGCGGCCCATTTTTTATCCTTCTATGTCTCTTTGTTGGTCTTAATCATGTCATCAAGGATTTGGGCTACCAATTCATAGGGTTGTTATATCGAACAACCTCAATAGAGTTGATCAGCAACGCTTCTATTATCGGGACTAAGACCCCGATAGAAGCGTTCCAGCAGCAATTTATCGGGTATTCGATGAGCTGGGTATTGCTGTGGTAATGCCTTAAACCTAGGTCACATCTCATGGATAGTTTCACCCCCCACTTGATTGAATGTTAGGAGGTTATCCCTAAGATTTAATAATTTCAAAAGAGGGTGATCCGTTTAGTACCTATAGTTACCATTCACACTCATCTTTCCTGTTGCAATACACAAACAAGCAAAAACAAAACTAAAAATTAAGTAAGTAGAACTATAACTAACAAGAGAGAAATTCAACTTAACTAAAAATTCTCAATTAACACCAGTCCCCGACAGCGGCACCATTTTGATTTGACGTATCAGTGACGCTTCATCCAATACTAAGCGTCAATGGTCGTTCAATAGTAATATAACCCAACTAGTGAGTTGGGGTCGAGTCCCAAGGGAGCGGTTTGTAATCAAGAATTAAGAGAAAAGCAAGAACTTCGCATCAGTCAATTATAGCTAAAGACATATACGAAGAAAAACATATCAAATTAAAGGGTGACACAAGTGTCATCTATGAAAGGGGGTTTTGTAGTCAATAAGCAACTAAAACGACAACTAAAAACGAAAATACAAATATAGAGACGAGATTCTTAGGATGTGATACGATTATGGGCTAAAATAAACAACCGAGTAAATGCTATTGATAGTAAATAGTTGTAAATTGGTAACTAAGCTAGACTTTAGTGGGGGTAAATTTTCTCTCGAACAATTTACCCCGAATCAAATCGGTTTCTCTCAAACACCGATAAGCAGCAAATTAGCACAGCCTTCGTTTTAGTCCATTCACTATCTCGAGTTGAATGTGTGGGAGAGGGTTTAGGATTCACTCTCTCGAGTTGAACCCACGACAACCCAATAACCACCGACTATCGATTCAGTAGTTTTGGTTTTAAAACCTCTCTCTCGTGCAAGCCAAAAACACGAAGATAAAATTTTATTTGCAACTACAATCCCATTAAATTCAAACACAACTACTGAACAAAATCACCTTTAAACAACAAATTAACAATCAATTAGCAATAACCAGAAGTAAATTTAACCCATATTCACATAATCACACCCCAAGAATTGGGGTTTTATCTAGACATAGTAAAGAGATAGAAATTGATACCGAAAAGTGTTTCCATCAAAAGGGTACGATAGATATTGTCTTTACACACGTTTAAGATGAAGAATCTTCAAGACCCACTTCCAATTGCTTAGAAATGGAAATCTTCAAAGCTAAGGAACAATGTCTCCAAAACTCTAAGTTCTAAAAACTAAAAATAATGTTTGATATTCTAAAATTCAATATTGATTGCCTACTAAACTAAAAATTCAAACATGTATTTATAGTTGTCAAAAAGTGTGTTGCAAAGAACCACTCGGCGCAGTTAGTCAGGATCACCGATCCACTCGGCAATCCACCCTTTGGTCTTGTTTATCGCCTTTCTGCATTGGCCTTCAGCAAATTCAAGTTCTGTAACGTTGGGCGATGGAGTACTGCATTGCGGAATCGTTCGACGACTCGCCGACTTCTCTTTTATCTCGTGGACTTGATTTTCTCCTTCAGAGCTTGGCACACTGAAACATTAGGCGAGACCATAGCCATTTGGCGACTCGCCTAACGGTTTAGGTAATCCTCAGGCCATCTTTTCTTCGTTCTTTTCATTGTTCCTTTCTGCCCAATAGTGTGTATGCTTTGTATCTAACTCCAAATACCTGAAACTCAAGGATTTTCATCAGTTATTGAGACAAAATATGCATTTGAGGACACTAAATCTATCAAAATAAAACCCTAAAAGAGCCTAATTTGTGGACTCATCACCCTCCCGGACAATGGGATTAGCAGGACCCTCCTACATAATGAGATTTGGTTACTTTCTCCTAGGATAAACACTTCCTAGTTTGAGACCATTTTTTTTCTTCTAGGATAAGAACTTCCTAGTGTGAGTATATTTTTATTTATTTACATTTGCTAATAACTCAAAAAAAAATCCAGTGAAAACTGGGGCAAATTTTTTATTTATTTCTTTTGTTTGTGACGGTTTTCGTGTTTCTTCAAGCGAAACATGGATTTGAAATTCAAGAACAAATTTCAACTTTTTTCAGAATGATTAATCCCATGATAGCCAGAATCAGCTTCTTCAATGCACGTAGCAGCCTATCACGACACAGACCGTTGTGAGTGGCACCCACACTAACCCTATGGTGGGAGAACCATTACTACAACCCAAACTATCAACTAAATCAAATTACTAAAGCATCTAAGGTTATGAAAGCAAGTTAAATGCAAAGGAAAGAAATATGGAGTTCCCATAAACTCCAAACAAAAGTCTAACAACTAAAACAAATGCGGAAGTAACACCTAGAACCTGAAAGTCAATGTTCCAAAACTCTAACAAGATCCATAAATCTAAACAAGAAGGGTTACAACCCCAAACTAATGTACTAATAACTAACTAGAAAATCTAAGTCCGAAATGCGGACATAGACGAAAAGAGAACTCATGGCAGTCCGGAAGAACTGACTCACCCTTGAATTCGAACGATCACTGATCTTCTAAGCGAAGTATGTCAATAGCCACCTCAAGATGCCATGTACTCAATAAAGAAAGAGCATCACACGACTATACCACTAAGTTCAACATATATAAGTCAATACAACAATACAAT
Source organism: Solanum chiquidenum (assembly GCA_029582725.1). Classification (NCBI taxonomy): domain Eukaryota; kingdom Viridiplantae; phylum Streptophyta; class Magnoliopsida; order Solanales; family Solanaceae; genus Solanum; species Solanum chiquidenum. The sequence goes on from JAJOOS010002168.1 coordinate 47,129, forward strand.
AACATGCATACACCGAACATATACAATATCATCATTATTTACAAAGTCCGGTTTCACATTTCTTAAGATACTTAATTACGACAATTCATTGGTCCTGTCATGGAACCCAAACCCAAACAGTTAGCATACCGAAACGTGGTACCCGATTCAATATTTATGCCAGAACGTGGCAATCGATCCCATATTTATGTCGGAACGTGGCAACTGATCCAAGTTAGTGTGTCGAACGCAACACCCGATCCATTCAACAAGCCACAATCACAAATCACAATGTACCTTCTCATAATCATACAATCAAGTCATGATTCATGGCATTCATCATTCATCTATCCTCATTTAAAATAAGTGTGATCAATAATGCAACATTCGCATACATACATGTATCATAATGAAGCAAGAACAAACTTACATCACACAATCATAAAATCACAACCATCACCTACCTCGAAACAAGCTTGAAACCCCTAAGAAACTTGATTCTTCCCTTTACGGATTTATTCCACTTGTTCTTGGTCTACAAACAATCCATATAAATACAGGAATCAATAAACAATAGTTAATTACTCGAATTACTAACAAATTTATCAACCCTAGATCATACCCATGATCCTCATATCCCAATTAGGGCTTTTTCCACCATAATTCTAAGAACAAAACCCTTCCCCATCGATAATTACCCATTAGATTACGTTTTACGGATCAAAAAATGGATTCGGGGAGTTAAACTCTTACCTTTAGTCTCAAGAATGGTAGAAAACTGTCAAGAAAAGCCCTGGGTTCGTTCCTTAGCTCTCAAGTTTGAAAATTGCATAATAAAACGATTTTGGGGTTTATTTATGACTTTATGTTGCGTCTGTCTCGCCACAGTGGCCCCGCCCTGGAGGCAGAAAATACCGCTATAGTGGCTTGCATGGAACAATGAGAAAAATTAATAATTCCAATACCCCCATTTCACAACACACCTTCAACCAACGACGCTCAGAAACTACCCACTCACGCTAAGATCAGTTTCAGAAATTCTACTCAAGAATTTAATTTCGTAAAGTTGTACAGGTTCCTTAATATCTTACATATCTACTCACGTAATCAAAATCATAATTAGATCACCCAATTGCTACCAGATTTCCCTAGACTTTAATGACTCCGATTTCATCCAAATCTAGACTGGTTGGGAAATTCTAAGATACTACGAAAAAAAATTCCGGCCCAAAAATTTTCTCTGTTGGCTTTGCTATAACGACGGGAACAGGTCGTTACACAGCCTGACTTCTTGACATTTATTTCTATTCAGCTTCCGATCAAGAAAACATGCAGTCATTCAAGAACATATTCAAATTGTCATTTTGAAGAGTGCCAAAAACTCACTCTAAGTGGCAAGCTAAGCATCGAATCCATTCAAGATCAAGATACTCACCAAAATCAAGATGATATCTCAAATTCAAGACTCAAGTGAAGACTGAAGAGAAGCTTCATATATAGGAGCTTGTACTTTTATTTTCCTTTCGATTATTAGCTTTCATTTTTTTTATGTTAGGATAGGAATCGCGACCTAGAGCCTCAATGGAACCTCACCTAACTTCCAACTCATCACCTCATCTCCTTGAACTACACGTGACATGATTTCCTTATAACCCGGGATATGTAGGATGTCCTAAACCAAGACTCGGCCACACAAATGTTTCCTTCAAATACAAGTCTGGTCAAAATTTGTCACGTTATCTACTTCTTTTCTGAAAACTTTTCGTGTTTCCAGTCAAAGAGGGGCAACCTGTAGACACATAATTTTTTACCGAACTGAAGATATTACACCATTTTTAGTACATAAATATTACTTTTATATATCAATTAAGTATTTTATTTTTCATCGTATTTTAGTAAGTTTATTTTAAAAGATTGAAAAACTAAAAAAAAAAATATGTTTTCTTTAAATTTAAAATTTAATTAATTAACTAGTATTTCTTAATTATATTTTTAGACTAGCTATTTGATTTTTCTTATATTTTATCAATTCAAAATAATTAATTAATTATTATTATGGTTTTTATATATGTATTTAATTTTTAAAATATATAATAACCTAAACTACCCACACTACCCCCACTACATCTACCTCACCCCACCTTCAATTCCACTACCCCACAAACCCCACTCCACTCACCACTCACCCTTACAGACATACACACTACAATACACATACCACACAACATATGTACACCTACACTACTCCAAAAACAACACAGACACTACTAGAAAAGAAAACAGAAAAACACAACACACGCACAGACATAGACAAAAAGGAAGAAAAATCTGGAAACAAAACAACACACACACACGCTGCACACAGAAAAAGTCACGAGAAAAAAGAATAGGAAGAAAGACTTTATTTTATTTTAATTTTCTTTCAAAAATTCACCAATACATTCACATAGTTTCTTCTTTTTTCATTACTACTTTCATTTAAACACAATATATTTTCCATCACAAACAACCTACAAAATATTTGTGGTGTTCTAATCGAACTTCGGTCAAGATTTTGCGATATTCAACTTTACCTTATCTTTTTAATTTATTTATGGAATTTGATGTAATTTTATGAAAAATTTTCTTATAATTTTTTTTATTTATAATTTGATTGAAATGAATTATTTGTTAGTTGTTATATCTCTATTTAATGAATGAAGGTAGCTGTAAGGGATGCCTAATACCTTCCCCTCGGTCAACAAAAATCCTTACCCGAATATCTAGTTAGCATATCAAATAAAGAGTCATTTCCTTTTGGTTATGGATTAAAAAAAAAGGTGACTTGGAACACCATAACTCAATTTCAAGTGGCGATTCTGAAAAAATAAAAATAATCTCTAATCAATACCATCACTGAAATTGGAAAAACCCTTCCGCCGGTCGGAAAAGGGGTGTGACACATTTAACCCAAATTTCAGAAAGTTTATCAAATAACTTTCTCTAACATTTGCCGACTTTTTATTTCCCAACTTGCTTGAATTCAAAACTTAACTTACGATCATTGGGCGACTATATTGATGCTTAACGTGATCAACGACACTAACCTACAGTATGAGTGTCTACGATCGTCGATAATATAGTACCCCAACTAAAGGTTGGGGTCGTGTTCCAAGGGAGTGGTTGTGAGAATTGATAGAAAAATAAAATTTAGTTTTAACTAGTCGTAGCTAAATACATTAAAAAGTAAAAACATAATAAATTAAAGGGGGTGACACAAAAGTGTCAAATATCGATTTGGGGGTTTGTCACAATTAGTAAAAAACAACAAAAACAACAAGAAAATCAAGTATGGGTAAGAATTCTTGGGGTATGACCACAATATAAGTTGAGATAAGAAGTTGGGTACATGCCTTTGAAAGGAAATTTGTAAGATAATGGTGACTAGGCTAAGCTTTAAATGGAAATAAGTTCCCTCTCGGGCAACTTATCCCGTTTCAAATGTGTTCCTCTCGGACACCCATTTGCCGCATGAAGACCAGCCTACGCCTTACCCCACTCACTCTCTCGAGCTGAGTGTTAGGATATGGAACTAGGGCTCACCCTCTCGAGCTGAACCTCATGTCGACCCACTCCTTAGTCCATAGTCTAGTGGTCTTGGTTTCGCGACCTCCCTTTCGGGCAAGCCGAAAACACATGGGTGGCTTTATATTTGCAACTACAAACCCTTTAGGTTAAACCACAACCACTAGGTGAAATCACCACCAAACTACATATAACATATCACCAAGCAAGAACCCAACAAGAATATCAACTCATATTTGCTAAATCACACCCCAAGAATGGGGTTTTTAGCCACACATCAAGAAATAATAAAATACGCCTAAAATGATAGTGAAATCAAATGGGTATAAGAAATTAAATCTTGATTTAAGCAAAGGAAGAAGAATGGAGAAGACCCACTTCCAACTTGGGGAAGATGAAACCCTTCTTTCTTCAAGTCTCCCACAAAACCCTCTCCAAACTTGAGAGAAAAATATCCCAAAAAGTACTATTCTATTCTGGAAATTAAAATTAATGTTCGACTCTTAAAATTCATAAATAAGTTTAGTATTTATAGACTTTAGAAAATAGTGCTGGAGGATGTTTCGGTGAAGTTAGTCTACGTCGCCGAATGACTCGGTGACTCGCCCTTCTTCTGTTTCATCGTCGTTTCATGTTTGCCTTCAATATCTTCACGTTCTGAACCATTGGGCGGTATAGTACTGCTTCGTGGAACTATTCGGTGAAGCGCCGACTGCTCCGTTTATCACCTTTTTTATCCTCTTCCTTCAGGGCTTCACGTACTGGAACAAAGGGCGGAATCTGTCTCTTTTGCGACTCGCCAAGTGTGCTCGGTGGAACTCAGGCTTCAGCTTCTTCGTTCTTTTCAGCCTTTTTGTTCCTTTTTGCGCCTAAGTGTCCATGTTTTCACTAAAACTTCAAATACCTGAAACATAAGAGTTATCATCACATATTTAGACAAAATAAGCATTCTAGGACACTATTCTTATCAAAATAAAGCCCTAAATGAGTCTAATTTGTGGGCTCATCATATATCACCTTATAAAACATCCTCTTAGCATATAAGACACTATTTGTATTACCCCAAAGGTACTGGATAACTTGAACCTTCCGAACGGGCGGGGTGTTAGAAGAGACATTTTTTAACTCGAACTTGTTTAAGGGCATCCTTGACCCATAATGTTAGTCTAATTCTTTGATATTTACCTCCCCTTTGCAACCTTATTCTCCTGAAATGATACACGAGTCATATAAGCCTTATACACTCATGCAATGATACACATATTATGCGAAAGAACCACGGAGTCTCACATTCTCCCCTCATTAAGAACATTCATCCGCGAATGGATTCGAACAATCTCTTGGTTGTATTCTTTGTTGCTACTATGCTTTTTGCAAGGCTATATTTGTTACTTCCATGAATCTTAAATCCAGTTTGGAAAATCTAAATACAAAGCTACGTATATCTAGCTCGATACAAGCCATATAAACTGTATATTTTAGGTATTTAAAATCCAATTAAGTTTGTTTACATGAATAATTGACAAATGTTGAAACACAACTAAGCTTAAGTTGTCAATAGTTGGGGGTACTTCTTCCTTATATCCTCCTCTGCTTCTTAAGTTATTTCCTCAATGTTGTTATTCTGCCGTAACACTTTCACAGAAACCACTTCTTTAGTCGAAATCTTTCATACCTCCCAATCCAACATAGCCACTAACACCTCAGCATACAACAAGTCCTTAGAGACATGGATATACTCAACGGGCATAATCCATAAAGCATTTCCAATGCACTTCTACAACATAGATACATGGAACACTAGATAGACCATTTTCAATTCTGAAGGCATATAAAGCTCGTACACCACCTTGCGAATCCTCCAAATAATTTTATATGGCCTTACATACCTTGAACTCGACTTCACTCAACTTCCCATTCTTGATGAATCACATGATACCCTTCCTAGGCAATACTTTCTAGAAAACAAAATCTTCTACATCAAACTCTAAGTCTCGTAATCAAGCGTAGGAATTGAAATCTAACAGTTTTCTCTCGGTAGTTGACATTGTCAAAATAAGGCTTCTACCAATCCATGCCCATATCAATAACAAAGTCGAGCATCTATAGATCTATCACGTCTACAAATTTCTGATGACCAATAATCTCTATTGTAAAGCTTCGATAATTCCTCTTGAGCATAAAAAAAACACAAAGCACAATTTATATTTCATACGTACTTATAACTCAGCTCTATAGCACGATTTATAAATTGAAAGAAATGTAACCAATCCTAAATGCCTTATAGCCTCTTGATTATAAGTGTGGTGCACAACACACCCATAAACAAGAATCTAAAAGACACATCTTGTGGACTCACTAGGACACGAACTGCTCTGATACCAAGTTTGTCACGCCCCAAACTAGGGGAGGCGTGACTGGCACTCAATACATTATGCAATCGAGTTAGCCACTGAAACATACCAACTAACTCAACTGTGAGCCTAGAAGGTCGGACAACATAATATCTAAAATATTAAGCCTGGATCATTAGGGTCATAACCTGAATAACAACAACTCATGTAGATAAAGGTAGACAAGCCAAAAATAATAAAGTACTACCTGGTCGACGAGGCCACAATTGAGGACATACACACATACATACATATCTATACATGCCAAGCCTATGTGGCTGAAAACTAGAAGTTGCAGAATGAAATCGAGAATATTGTGTCCACAATAGCCTCTATGAGTGTCATAAACACTGGTCGAGACAAGGCCCCGACTATACCCAAATTGTACAACAAAAGTAAGCATCCTATGAAAGCTCCAGGAAGATGTGGAGCTTACCAACTCACACATGAACCCCGAATCCTAGTGGAGGGGTCAATCGGAATCCCTACTTGGACCTGCACGCACGAAACCAAAATGCAGTACCCCCAGGCAATGGGATGTCAGTACGAATAAAATTGTACTCGTATGTAAGGCGGAAAATAGAATCGTAAATAGCTGCTATAAAAACGGTAATAAAGATACCACCTGAAACATAAATTCTAATAGCCTCCATGGCTGACATATTACCTTATATAAATTAAATATACATGGTATGCTCGAATAAGTGTATGTCGTGAATACATATATATAAATGCAAATGCATGTCATACCCAACCAACTGCTAGTAATGGTGGTGCCTTCCGATAGCGAACCGACATCATATTCGCCAACTTGTGGTCATATGTGTCTCATACGTATAAATATAAGCAATAGGCCCCATACCTTCCGATTATAGCTCGGGAGTAGAATGCATAGCATGCCATGTCATGGATTCGTAATGCATTTATGTTACCTTAATCATGTTCCCAATCTTGGAACATTGGTACTCTTGTCCTCATAATATCTCAATCACTTTCGTATCACATGTAAATATCTCGTATAACCATATGCTTGTAGATTAAACTAGAACACTTAGATCAAATTAAGAAAGGTAACTTAAACCTGAGGATGTTCATAAAGATCTTAAGGTGCTTCACTTAGTTTTTATATATGTTTCCTTAGTAATTTGTAAAAGAAACTATTTCCAAAAAAAAAAAAAATTCCTTTAGTAGTTTAAACATACGAGTTACATTTAAGAGTTTCGGAAATTGACATATTATTTTTTAGTTTTTCAAAAAAGAAGAAATTAGCGAGGAAGGAGGGCTGATTTCAAACTCTTAATGTTCCTCCCTAATATTTCTAAGTTACCACACCTAAAGAATAATAATAATAATAGTATATATACAAGGACCTACAGTCAAGGGAATCGACAAAATGACACATAGACAACGAGTACCCTATATAATTGAACGAGTGGAATATCAACATAATGGAGTCAGAAAAATACGTCACCTGCAATCCCAATGCCTTTTACAAAAGGTCTTTCTAACAATAGAATAGTAAAACAACCTTTGATGATTTAGGATTTTAAAATTCATGCTCAAAGGAAGTAACGCTTAGCCTTAACATACCTCAATTCTGGGTTTTGCTGTATTAATGCAGATTGTACCCCTTCCTTAGAGTATTTCATCTACATGAAATCATGTCACACAACCATTACAGATAGAATATTAACACGCTAGGGTCAAATTAGCAATTTAGAGATTACTAGCATAGTGATTAGCTCGTTGTGTTTCATTACATTTTCTTCTCCAAATTACAATCCCAAATCAATGACATAACATACAATTTTGCAGCAGCTATTAACAAGTGGAGGCCTACACAATAGTCAACAAAAACCAAATAGAGTATGCCTGCACAACAATAAAAACTCGGCGTATCGCCACTCCCCTCTTTTCCAACCCCAAAATAACCACAACCAAATCCTAACCACGAGTCTTCAAACCATTAAATAAAGAAAAAATATATGTAATACAGTCCTATAATTGTTCAATATAATCATAATAACTCAAACTCACCGCTTCCAATCAGCATCCTGTGAGTTCGTCTAATAATTACATTTGGAATCATGTCTTTCTCTTCCTAAGCAATAAGAGGTTTAAAGGGCAGAACCTTAAATTAAACTTGACAGAGCTTATAATATTTTAGCATGTATTTTCAATAACAAACAGTCTCCTTAAACACAAGACGTTGAACCAAGAAGAAACAATTTGAAAATTGCAATGCAATAATAGAACCAACATTACACTAATCTATCTTACAATTAAATACCCATCTATACTTCTTCTTCTCTTCCAGAGTCATATCTACAAGAACCACACACATGCAAAGCATTTCAAAAAATTCCAGCAACAACAACATCAGAAAATACTTCAAAACAGCCCAACATCACGTAACTATCCAAATACGAATTTTCCAGCGGTCTATTTGTGTTCTTGCTTACATAGCGTCACTATAACTTTGACTCACTCAATAAAATGAAGGGTGAGAATTATTACCTACAAACAACAACAATACCACCTAAAAAATGAGACTCCTTCACCATGAAGAATCTTTCAAATCCCAACCAACGAGGAGAAAATAAGTAATACAATCTCTATAAATGTTCTGAGGGTGAAACCACGTTGAAATTTTGTAGATTTTTGCTTGGCTGATAGGGTAACCTTTAGAGAGGATTTAGGATAGTTTTCTTCTTATTTGGCCAAAAAAATTGAGATTCAACGAAGGGAAATCAAATCTTATAAAGCTAAACCGACATAAGGGCTAGGGGCCCACCTTCACGTGCCTGCTTGTGCAGTCTCACTAAAATCTGAATATCTCTCAATTCTGAAGTTGTATGGACAAATGGTGTAGTGCGTTGAAAAGTAGACTCATAGACCTTAGATTTGGTATATTGGTGTTCTTCTAAAGCTTTATAGACTGGGAGAAAAGCTCTGAGACATTTAACACAAATTTCAGAAAGTTTATCAAAGAACTTACTTTAACTTTTGCGGACTTTTTATTTCCCAACTTGCTTGACTTCAAAACTTAACTTACGATCATTGTGCGACTATATCACCTTATAAAACATCCTTCTTAGCATATAAGACACTCTTTGTCTTACCCCAAAGGTACTGGATAACTTGAACCTTTCGAACGGGGTATTAGAAGAGACATTCTTTAACTCAAACTTACTTAAGGGCTTCCTTGACCCATAACGTTAGTCTAATTATTTGATTTTTAACTCCCCTTTGCAACCTTATTCTCCTGAAATGATACACCAAGTCATATAAGCCTTATACACTCATGCAATGATACACATATTATGCGAAAGAACCATAAGATCTCGCACATGTGATCATGTAATTTCATCCTAAAAACATGTAATTCTACCAATTAAATCATAAACTATCATAATCCACTCAATTGGATCAAAACCCATAACATTAGAAGAAACCCTAACTAGAATTGGGGAATTCTTCTTCTAAATTGGGGAAATCATGGGGGCTCCATAGAAGAAAGGATTCCATGGATGAAAAACCATCATACCTTAATCACAAAGCCCACAAATGATTGAGGATTGAAGACTTGAGCTTGATCCTAGCTTGAACTTTTTCTTCTTCTTCAAGTTCTAGAGAGAGAAATATTTGAGAGGAAGATCTTTGGGTTTTCTTTTAGGCTCTTGAGAGAATGATTTAAGTTGGGGGAAATTTAGGAATAAAATGCTTATATACTTGTCTAGGTGAAGGGTAAAATGACGTAGTATAGTCTTAAGAAAATTGTGAAAAGACACAAAAGACCCCAACTTAATCTTAAGGCTGCTGCACGCTGAGGCTCACGCAAGGGTACTTGGCGATTTGCCAAGTGAGCCCTTGGCTCCCCAAATTTTCCAGTAACTCATCCAAGGAGGCACGCCACTTAGGCGATGGGGAGGGCCCTTTGGCGATGCGCAACTGGAACGGCGAGCCCGACCTGACTCGCTCAATTTTTCCAGTAGCTTGGACCATGAGGACAATCCACTAGGCGATGGTGAATCCACTTGGCTAATCGCCAAGTCACTCGGCGATGCACTTCACCTCGCCAGGTTGGCTAAGCTAGAAAATGTTTTCCTTAACAAATCCGAGGTGTTACAGATTGGTTCTTGAATTTGACTTGGACCACCATCTCATTTGGACACGTGGCATCACCTTGTTGGTTTTGGTTGCCTAGTCATTGTGAAACGTGATATGAGTTTAGGCTTCAAGGTAAAAGGGACCTTGGACTTGAATTTAATAAAATGGACTTATTTATTTGTAAAACCCAAATTTATCATTCAACCAAATGAACATGAATTTAATTCAAATTTCGTATGAATTTAATCCAATAAAATTTATGTGTCTACACTTACTCGTTATAGAAGTTCTACCTTTTTCAAAAACATTAACTCTCTAAATAAATTGAGGGTATAATAGGTAAAAAATATTGTCTTTTCTTGATTTGTCAAAAATGACAAGTAAAAAGGGACCGAGGGAGTATGAAATTAGGATGAATATTTAGAGATCTTTGACTTTTGAGCTTTTTTTTTTTAGGTTTGAGAATATACTATAAGTTAGTTTTTGAATATTTAAGTATTAAAAAAATTATTAAGCAAATTTTTGGTAAATTTGAAGAAATTTATGGGACTTACGTTCAAAACGCTGAGACCTACACTAAAGCGTACGCCCAGAACAATGAGGCTTACCCTCCATGACAATTACCCTTAGCTAGTATGTTTTCATGCGTTATTGATGCACCTCACCTCGAGACTCCCCCAAAAACGCTTTTGAAAAAATTGATCCAAATAAATATACATACGACTTTTTTTGGAACCCCGAGTTAAAAACTTCTCTTCTAGTCACTAAGATATTTATTTTGTCCTTTTAGTAAAGCATGTTTATTTGGATCAAATTGACCTAATGTTGGTTTTTGGAAGAATTAATTTCTCAAGAATGTCAGGTCAGCTGAAAGGAAAAAACCAAAAGAGAAGAATAAGAGGCAGTGGGGGCAGTCCTAATTAATACTTGCACTATCTTTCCACCAAGAAAACCCCACCTTCCCTTCATCACTTCACAACCACTCTTTTGTTGAACCCAAAAACATGCTCTTTACAGTCAACTCTTCTGTCCCTTGATTTGTACCCTTTTGTCTCACTAATCCTACCTTTCTTTCCTATGTTTTAGTAGTAGTATTCTCCCAACATTCTTCCCCCTCTTTTTTTCTTTCTTTTTCTCATGTCAAAAGAAATGTTTTCTCTTGTAGATTCTTGATTTGTTTGGAACAGGAACAACTACTGCAAAATTGAACCAGAAGGGTAGCAGGGTTTTTATCTTCTTGTTTGGAGAAAAAAAAAGTGGGTTTTATCTACTGGGTGTTGTGGGAAAAAGGGGAGAGATTTCTTGGTTTCTTTTCTTTTCTTTCCCATCTTTAAAGCATTGTTGCCTTTTTGTGAAAGAACCGTTTTCCTTGTAAATCTGGAGAATGTCAGGGCTTATGATGAACAACCACTGAAAATTTGTACCAGAAAGGTTGTCAAGATTTGGTATTTGTTTATTTGGAGGGGAGAAAGAAGTGAGTTAATTGGTGAAAAATTAGTTCAATTGTTTGAGTTGAGAGGAAGTGTGAAAAAAGAGCTTCTGGGGGTTTGAATTATGGTGAGGAAACATGGATGGCAGCTACCTGCACATACCTTTCAGGTCTGAACTGTGCTTTTCCTATCTCTCAGCTGATTTCTGTTGACAATTGCTTTCCCATTTGATCAATCTTGTCCTTCTGATTGCTCTACTAGGATATGGAAGTTACTGATTGATAGTAGTGGCTTACACTTATGGTTCATTCTTGAAACTAGTTGAGTAGTTAAGTTTTAAAGACTTGTCCAGCAACTATGTTGTGCACAGCTATTACTAGATGATATATGATTTTAAGGTGGTTTCTGTTTGTGTACATTAATGAAATTGTGTTTATCAAGAAGGGAGGAAAAACAAGGGTAGGTTAAGGCAACTAAGTTGTCAATGGTTAAAAACTTGCATAGATATCATTTAAGATAAATGCAAATCGTAGATGAGTTTGTATGGATCAAAAAGTTATTGCTGTTCAAATTGATAACAACTAGGGATTTGTATTATGAAACTTGGTTCCCTTTTCAATAGATTGCAAAGTTTCCCCATAAAGAAGAGAGGGAAGAATAGCTTGTCAAATTTGGTGATCCCTTAGTAGCACAGATGATTTTCAATTTTTTTTGGATAGGTTAATCCCCATTCCCTGGCAGTTAGAAATTAAAATACATGAGTTAGGAATACCTAAATGAAGGAATATCAATTAAAAAATACTGAAATGAAGGGAAATGGTCGATATTTGTTACGGATAACCTCTAAGTACTTAGTGTTCTGGAAGTAGAAAGAGAAATGCATCATGTTTCTAGTCATTGACTAAACTTGTGACAATAATGGAATATTTTTTAGCCAGATAATCCTGACATTGCTTGGTAATTTATTTTACTGAGCTCAGTTTTTATTTCTTTTGTAACCATTCTACATGTTCAATGATTTGCTATCAGAATGTATTGGATAAGGCCATTCTATAGGTGGGTGGATGGGTGGTGGGGGCATTACCCTTTCTAAGTCTATTTTAGATAACTCGGTCTTTTTGTGTTAAATGTTTCGGTTGTGTGCCTATCAATATGTGGACTAAATCTTGGACTCTTTGTGTAGGTTGTTGCTATAACTGTATTTTGCTTGTTAGCGGTTGCATTTTATGCTTTCTTCTCACCTTTCCTCGGAGGACGCTTTTGGGAGTATGCTTCTATGGCAGTTTATTCTCCAGTGGTATGTGAATTGGAGTAATTTATCTGTATGTGCTGTGGAGAAACTTCTATGATTCTATTACATGTCTCTCCATCTTGATTGATTATTTTAGCATGCTATCTTTGTCCTAATCTATGTGACGAACTCTCTGTTTTTGGACATCCCCAAAATATTTGGCTACAACAACAACATACCCAAGGTAAAAATATTTAACTATGGGACAAATTCAAATGACTCATCATATGATGCTTTTAAAATCATATAATCTTTTAAAAAGTAAACGAAGGAACTCTGATAAAAAGAGTAAATCTATTACTACCATATTATAAATCAAATTAGCTTCTTAATCTCCATATCCCGTCAAATAGCCATAAAAAGATGGAACTGAGGAACTATTATTTTGTATATTTTTCTAACGAAGGTTACTTGAAGTTGAAGTGCCTCTTTATGTCATATTGCAGGCATTGCTTGTTTTTGTTCTTTATGTTCGGAGTACTGCAATCAATCCTGCAGATCCAGGCATAATGTCTAAATTTGATTCTGGAAGAATGAATGATACCAACTCAAAGCATGGATTGTCTCCGAGAAATCGGTCTGGAAAATTTGATGAACTTAGTAATGATGGACGTTCTTCTCTCTCGTCAGCTTCTAGAACTTCCATTGCTGCTGCTAAATCCATCAAGAAAGGTCAACAAGAAGCAGGGAGACTAGATAACGAAGTGGTTTCTTTGACCAGAAATTCCTCTTGTTGTAAAATTGGAGGAGTGTTTTGCTTTTTATTTGTACACGAGGATTGCCGCAAAAAGGATGGAGCTGCTGAGGAGGAAGGGACAGGTGAAGATGCTCTGTTTTGCACATTGTGCAATGCTGAGGTAGCTAATCTATTATTTTGTTTTTGACAATTTTTATCATGTGCTTTTCACCATTTGTGATGGCATAGTTTGAAGCTTGTATTATACCGAAGTTGTGAAAGTTATGCTTGGTAAGTGCTCTTAGTGTCTTGAGGTGTTTCATAAGCCAAAAAAGCAGACATTTCCTTCATCCCATAAAATCTTGGATGCGCTGTTAGCAATTCACATGAATAACAACATAAGATTTAAATCAACCTTAATATTGTGGACCAAATATGTTGACACAATGCTATAGAGATATCTTAATATCAATGTAATCCATTGGAAAACAATATTTATGTGTTCAACTTAATATATTATTGGCAATGACATTCAGTGATGCCTGGGAAATGCCTATGACAACTAAGGAACTACTGCAAAGCTGGCAGATGAAGTACTGGGAAAGGAAAAGCTGAAAAATTGGAATGCACTGCCCTCAGTCATATGGTGGTAAATCTGGAAGGAAAGGAACACAAGAATTTTTGAAAGCAAAAAGGAATCAGTCACTAGTTTCTTTACTGTTTTTTTCCCTTTTCTTGGTGTAACATGGCAATTCAAATGACATAGGGACCATGATAGAATTTTTTTGAGGTCATTACATTGTTGTAATGTGACTGTCTCTCTGTGAAAACTTAATAGTATGCCTTCACCAATCAAAAGAAAGACATTTAATGAGGATTTCAAGTCAGAATTTGGACTGGGAGCTGTCTTTCTTTCGAGAATCAAACTGTGAAAATAGAGAAAAGAATAGGGAATTTGTCTCTTATTATTGACAATATGCAAGAGGGGCTCCTCTGGTAGGAATCTTATTCTACTTGATTGTAAACTATTAATTCTCTATGCATAGTAAGGTAAGTGATTATTTTGCACAATATGTTCATTATATTACTTAGCCTACGTGTTTTGAAGTACATTTTAGTATATAATTTCGTCCATTCTCTTGACTTTCAATTCTTCATAGACTATTTGACACATAATCTGCTGAACAAATTGTTCAATAATGTACAAATTAAGAGATTTGGTAGTTTATAGAAATGGATGAGGTATGTATGTCCATGTGAATGCCAGACAAATTCAACATCAGATAGTCATTTTATGCTCCTGTTTCTTTCCTAGTTTTGTTGCTTAGACATGTGACTTAGTGCAGATTCCTCATCATGGGACATGTATAATCATTATGACCACCTTATATTTGTGCTTATGCACATTAGGCATGGTCATCTATATACTGACTGCTTGGTGTGGTGCAGGTGCGCAAATTCAGTAAACATTGTCGAAGCTGTGATAAATGTGTTGATGGATTTGATCATCATTGTCGGGTATACATCTCAGTCATCTATGGTACTTCTTGTTCTGATTTCTGTTATGGAGCCCACTTTTTCAAATTATTACCAGGAAACTAACCACATTTATCAAAACTGGCAGTGGCTCAACAACTGTGTTGGGAGGAAGAACTATATTACCTTTATATCACTGATGGCTACCAGCTTGGTCTGGGTATGTTCGAGGGATTTGTTTGTTTAGCAATGAAATGATTGTGTTTTTATCAGTGAATCATTTACACTCTTTTGCAGCTTGTTACTGAAGCTGGAGTTGGAATTGCTGTTCTGGTACGATGCTTTGTGAACAAAAAGAACATGGAGGCTGAAATAGTTGATAGACTAGGGAATGGTTTCTCACTGGCCCCATTTGCAACTGTTGTGGTAATTTTTACTTGAGCTACAACTTGCACTGAGCTTACTATTCTTACTGGTTGATGAAATAGAATGCTGTTCATAATGGTGACACATATTTCCTGTATGCAGGCTGTATGTACTGCCGTTTCTTTGCTAGCCTGTGTGCCCTTAGGAGAGCTTTTCTTTTTCCACATGATACTGATAAGAAAGGTAGATTGTTATGGTTTTCTCATTCTATTATGAGTAACTTGAAGTTTCTGAGACAATTGTCAAGTTTGAGATTTTGCTTTAAAAATGTCTAGAGTTTTTACCATAACTGGTTGCATATATTAAAGAGGAAACTGAGTTTGGGGGATCGCAGTTGGGTGATTCATAACTAGATGCTACCTGAAAAATTATTCTGATTCTTTCTCAAAATCACCTTCCTATCAGGGCATTACAACGTACGAGTACGTAGTTGCTATGAGAGCCATGAGTGAGGCACCTGGGGGAGAATCTGTAGATGAAGAACAGCCTAACATTGTATACTCTCCATCAGGATCAGCTACAACTGGCTTCAGTGGTGGCAGTTCTTTGGGACTTCAATACAAAGGAGCATGGTGCACCCCTCCTAGGGTGTTTGTTGATTATCAGGTATTAGTTGCAACTAGAGAAGTTAAGTACTGAAAACTTCCAAGTCTCTGTTGGTAGGCAGAGAGGATGATTTATCCTTCTTATGTTTTCCGTTTTGAAACCTTTGCTCTGTTCTTCTACAATGATATCTAACAGTGAACCTTGGGCCAGATGAATGGCAAGTATGCCCGTAAGATAAAATATATAATTTTAAGTTAAAATTTATATTTAGTATCACTAAATACTTAGAAGTTAAGTTTTTCGTTGAGTAGTTCTAATTTAGGTATCACCCTGCCTTGACCTGAATGTGTGATAAAAAAATTGAGGCTTATAAAAAAGGAAGGTTCAATGTACTTATTTTGATCAAAATTACATCATGCTGAACGTATGCTTTGTTGATACAAAATCTTTCCATTCCATTTTCTTGTTAGTATGATGCTATGATATATAAAAAGTTGCTAGTCGCTTCGCTGTCTCACAACTTCCAATGCTGCTGCCCCAAACATTCATTTTATCATTATTATACCTAGAGAAATTAAGTTATTATATTTTAGCTTTTGAAACTCCAAAGGTTCAAGAATTTCAATAGTGAGCATCTACTTGATTAGGATAAGAATGCATCTAGTTGAAATTTGTTTCCAGTTACTGCAGTAATATTTTTTTTAGCATAGTAAGTTCATTAGGATAAGAATGCATCTAGTTTTTTGAATTTTAAATTTCTATTGGATAGATTAGTTTGTTGAGACATGTTAGTTCTTTTGAATTCTTGTTATGCAGATTTTCTGCATATTATGATTTTAAGTTGGCTATTAAAGCCCTCGTACAGTCCTCTTAATAAAGATATTGTGAGACAATTTCAATGTTTGTTAAATTTTTGTTACTCTGCCATCTTTTTAAAAACCAATGGTGGTATCAGAACTTTCATTGATCTTAATGGTCTTGTATGTTCATTGAAGTACTTTCAATCACTTTAAAGTTAAATTCTTTTTAATTAAAGAAAGGTGACATTTTTTTGTGACCGGTTACAAAGGAAAGTGTGCCACATAAATTATTGCCAGATTATTAGCAGAGAGGCTAAAGAAAGTAATAGAAAAATCGGTCAACAAACATTAGATGACATTCATTAAGGGTAGACAAATAATGGATGCAACACTCATAGCCAGTGATTGCGATGACTCAAGATTGAAAAGTGAGGTCCCAGGCATAATGTGCAAGTTGGATATTCAGAAAGCTTATGATCATGTTAATTGGGATTTCTTACTGAATATTTTGAGGCACCCAAGGGGTGGCCTAGTGGTCAATGAAGTGGTTGAGAACCCTGAGGTCTCGGGTTCAAAACTTAGTGGATACCAAAAAACACTAGGTGGTTTTTCCTATCTGTCCTAGCCTTGGTGGACTGAGTAACCATCTGTCCTAGTTGAGGTGCGCGAAAGCTGGCTCGGACACCACGGTTTTCCAGGAAAATGGGGTTTGGAGATAAATGGGTGAAGTAGATAGAATACAATATTAAAACAGTTAGGTTCTCTGTGTTTCTGAATGGAGAACCTATTGGTTGTTTTGCATTAGACTGATGGAAGGCTCAATACGTGTCCTTAAGTGGTAGACAGATCCTAATCTATTCTGTCCTAGATGCATTACCCACTTATATGATGTCCCTATTCCCAATTCCATCAAAAGTCGTGAAGAAACTTGATAAGCTTAGAAGAGATTTTCTTTGGCATGGAAACAAAGAAGGGAAGGGTTACTGTCTTGTTAACAGGAAATCAGTAATGCTGAATAAAGGAAGAGGGGTATTGGAGGTTAGAAATCTCAGATTGCTGAATGAGAACTTACTTATGAAGTGGCTATGGAGATGCACTTAAGAGGAAAGGGATCTATGGAGAAGAGGGGTATTGGAGGTTAGAAATCTCAGATTGCTGAATGAGAACTTACTTATGAAGTGGCTATCAGAAACTTATGGCAATTGGTGGAAGCCAATCTTAGCTTTAAGATACACAAATAAGACAAAATTCTGGCATGATGGATGGATTGATCAATCACCACAGGAGCAATTACCAGATCCTTTTCAGATCTGTGGAAACAGAGGCTAGAGTAAGCGAGTGCTGTTCAGTACAGACTTGGGACATTTCCTTCCGAAGAATTGATAATGATTGGGATCTTGACAGAATGGCCTCATTACTTGGAAAGCTAGGAGGAAGCAACATTGTCACAACAGAGGCAGATTGGGTGCTGTGGATACACACCAAAGATGGGAACTTCTATGTAGGCAGTGCATACAAGAGAGGCTTACAACTGCTAGGGGGGAAGGTATCCCACCAAGGTAAAATATTTTACTTGGCTAGTGATTAAGAGGGCACATCTAACTCAAGAAGTTCTGCAGAAGAAAGGGAGACAGCTAGTTCCAGGTGCTTTCTGTGTAATATTACATGGGAGACAAACGAGCATCTCATCCTACATTGCAGCTTAACTACTCAGTTGTGGAATCTCTTCCTCAACATAACAGGTTACAGCTGGACCGTGCCAGAGCACACATCAGTTCTATTGAGTTACTGGATTAGGAGGGGAGGTAGTAAGAGTTAAAAGAAATGGTGGAGATTAGTTGCATCATGCTTATGGTGGTCAATATGGTTGGAAAGAAATGATAGATGTTTTGAAGATAGGTCCAATTCCATATTAAAAAGTGAAATGGAATTGCATTGTGTTCTTACTTTTTGGTGTAAACAATTGTGTATAGTAGATACAGATCAGATATTAGACTTAATAGGAGACTTGTAATTGATAATATTCCTTTTTGGAGGTGGCCAGCATGCTCTTAATGCTGAAGAATACAACCTTACCAGTTTCAAAAAAATAAAATCCTATCATTGTCCACATTAAAGCATTTTCATAAATGCTTACAGACAAGACAGTTATTGAGGGTGTTTTCTAAGCACAAAGCCAAAAGAAGAAAACGAAAGAAGAAACGAAGGATCAAGTGTAAAAAAATGTGCAAGTTTAAAAATTGATAAAAATATTCAGCACCAAGTCACCAATCGCTAAAGCAATAATTTAGAAGTTGCAATTTTTATGAATTGTAGTAACTAAAGCAAGTGAAGACTGTTGAAATTTGCAGTAAAATTTGCTTCAAGTTACTGCAGAAATACTATTTTTTAGCATAATAAGTTGCTTAGGATTAGAATGAATCTACTTTTTAAAATGATATAACTGTCAAAAACACACCTAAACTATCTTTTTTCTTTTTTGAGTTTGATACCCAAACTATTGGGAGTGTGAATTTCATACCTAAACTATCACTTATTAGTTTGAGAAGCACACCTCTCTCTTTTATTACACTCTCTTCATGGTGTGCGTACTACACTCTCTTTTATTTAAGTTTTTTTTATCACATCACACTCTACATGGACAAAACATTCTACCTTGACAAAAAATAAATAAATTATTAGTATTAGTTAAATTTAAAGATTAAACAACTATTATCCAAAAAAAAAAAGAATATTCTTTTTTATAAAATAAAATGTAAAATATTTTTCCTACCCCACTCCACCACTTCCTCTCACCGTAACCCCCCCCCCCCCCACTTTTTAAGATTGTTTTTAAAAAAGTTTTTAGTTTTTTTACTTCATCCCCCCCCCTTCCTTCAAATAATAATTTATATATTATTATATTAAAAAAAATATTCCATCCTACCTAGCCCTCCGCTTCTAATTTTTTTTCTCATTTTTTGTTAGATGATTTTTAGGAAAATATTTTTTACTTGCCACAATTGTTTTTTAAAAAAGTTTTCATTTATGTTATATTCGGTACGCAAATATAAAAAAAGAGCCCCCAAGACCTAGCTCGAGTGGCAAAAGGTGGAGGATTTGTGGCATAGGTCGCAGGTTCAAGCCCCACACCATGCAAAGCGAAGCCTGATATTTAAGGGGAGAAGGGTAGAGGGACGGTCCATTCTCCACCGAGTTTAGAAGGCTGTGATGGTCCAAAGAGCGGGTCCAAATATATATATATATATATACAAAAAAAAATTCCTAAAACTATATGTACATATCTAACACAAAACGAGGAAAATGTAAATAAATTAGGAGAAGAGGGTTATATAGGGTGGGGTAGAATTTTTTTTTTTCAAAATAAAATAATATCAACTTTTTTTTTGGGATTGAGTGGGTGGTTTGGGGTTTGGGGGGAGGGAGGGAGTGAAGTATGAATTTTTTAAAATTATTTTATAAAAGAAATTTTAAAAAATAAAAGGACGGAGAGATTGTCAAGGGAGGAGGGGGGATACCTGGGAGGAGGTGGTAGAGTGGGTAAGAAAAATAAATTTTATTTTTAAAAAATTAGTTTTTTGGGACAGTAATACTTTAATCTTTAATTAATGCTAATAGTTATTGTTTATTTTTTGCCAAGGTGGAATATTTTATCTATGTGCGAGGTGTTTTCAAATAAAAGAGAGTGTATTTCACACACCACTGAGGTGTTCTCAAACTAATAAGGAATAGTTTAGGTATGAAACTCACATTCCCAATAGTTTAGGTATGAAACTCAAAAAAAGGAGATAGTTTAGGTGTGTTTTTTATGCTTGTCTCTTTTAAAATTTTAAATTTCTATTGGATGGAGTAGTTTGTTAAGATAGTTCTTTTGAATTTGAATTCTTGTTATGCAAATTTTCCATATATTATGTTTTTAAGTTGGCTATTTTTTTTTGACAGAAGGATTTAGTTGGCTACTTAAAGATATGCTTAATAAAAATATTGAGAGACAATTTCAATCAATTTTATTGTTTTTGCGGAATGACCTGGGATGCCCCTGTACTTTGCTTCGACTCCTAACTTTGCCAACCAAACAATGTTTGATTTTAGAAAAACACCATCATTATGGGAATGTACACGCAGTAGAAAAATTATGTCAATCTATTGAAATAACTTTAAGTTATTAAAATGTGTTATTTTAAACTGCTCTGATCATTGACCAAGCGTATGTGACGTTTATTTTGCTGAATTAAAAGCAAGTGAAGACAATAATTTTAATTTTAAAAGATATTAAACCAAAAAAATATATATAACAATTAAAAATAAAAAAAGAATTCCCCATCTCCATAACTTCTTCTTCCTCATAATCTTCCCATCTTGAATCATCCCACCCCCACCCCTTCCCCCGACCCTTTCTCTTCACCATCTCCCCTAATCCACCCCCACATTTCTTCTACCTCTTCCCATACTGTACCTGTCATTTTTAATTGTGTCCGAGGTAATTTCTACTTCCTTATCAACGAAGAAAATGGCAAAGAGTACATATGTTTGCTCACACAATCATTCACACCACCTCGTAGCCACTTTATTTCTTCTTCACTCATTGTATTATTTGTCTACCTATTTCTCTTTGATTGTGACGTTTGAATTCAAAATTGGTTATTTGAAAGTTCTAGAATGATTGGGGAGAAGGCTGTTTATACGTATTTGGGCGGAAGAAAAAAGGCAAAAGAGTGGGAGGTTTTTGTTTGTGAAATGGAGGCCGAATTTAGATGGGTCTTTGAAAAGCATATTTCTAATGTTTTCAAAATTGAAGGCAATTTTATCTATAGCATTTTAGATGATTTTCACGGTATTGACCCATCTTCTAGCGCCCTTCTTTTCTTTCTCTCATCCTCCATTTTAGTCACTTTCTCACTACCATTAAATAAAAAAATTTATAGTAAAATACTTTAACAAGACTTGGGTTGTCTTTAATTTCCTCTTCAACACAAAGAAAATTACAACGAAAGAAGGGGGGGGGGGGGAGAAGAAGCGAAGATAATATCTAAATAGCAAAATAGATGAAAATGCTTAGAAGAGAAGATAAAATGGAAGTTTTGGAAAGACTACAAATTATTCTAGTTAATGGAAGAAATCAAGGAAGGGAAGAGAGTCCCCAAGCTCTAAACATACCTCCTCATAAGGATTTCAGCTGAAACAAGGCTTAAGGAAAAGAGTACAACTCACTTTTAGCTCAAATGCACGATTCATATAATTATGGGTGCATTCCTCTGAAACTGAACACTTAACTTACTCTTGGGCTTCTCTCAAGCCCCTCTGGAGTCTCATGACTTCCTCAAAACTCTTGCTAAGAACAACTCATCGACAAAGCACTGACTCTGCTTTTCAACCAACCTCTAGTATGGGGGGTAGTCGAATGAATTCTGAGAACCGCACGAGTATGAATAAATCTCTATGACATAACTCTATTGCACGATTAAGAGTATGAAAGAAGGGAAATTTTTCTTAAATGTCTGCAGTCCCTCATTTATAGAAGTGGGGCCCCTCACAACCATAAGCAAGATCCTACTTGAAATTGCTTCATCGACACCCTAGGACACTTGAACTCTGGGCTCTGATACCAAGTTTGTCACGACCCGAGCCTACACCCTGAACGTGGCTGGCACTCGAGAACCATTGCTGGTCCCCAAGCAAACCCTCATCCTGACTGACTTCAAGCGGAAGACTGACTCAAGCATACAAAGTTTAAAAACTGAAATAAAAGTTCATAAAACATAAATTCAAACTTTAACTCAAATGAAAACTCTGAATAATAAAATATATTCAACTCTCCCCAAAACTGGCAACTTAAATCTTTAAAACATTTAATAAAATAAATGAATAATACAGACTTCTCAACTATACTGACTATCTATGAAGCCTTTAACTGATAAAGATGGAAGTCGGGACAAGACCCACGACATCCTGACTAAACTGAAAGGTAAATGAAATCCTCCGGAAACAAGGAGGCTCACCATAGCTAACTCGAACTCTCGGATGTATCAACGAAGCTCCTGTTGAAGATCCTGAGTACCTGTATCTGCATCATGAGAAGATGCAGGCCAAATGGCTCAGTACGTGGAATGTACGAGCATGTAAGGGGAATTCTAAAGTATAACATAAGCTTGAAACTTGATAAAAAATGGAAACATACTTACCTCTTCTCAAACTTACTCAACTCAAGGAATACTCAGGGATACTCAAAACTACTCAAACTTACTCAACTCAGAAGTACTCAAGGATAAGATACTCAACTCAGAGATTAGATACTTGACTTCAAAGATATGATACTCGACTTGAAATGCTCAACTCTGGATACTCAACTCATGAATACTTAACTAAACTCATTTCATTTTAAGGCAGTTTAAAACAAGTGCAATATAAAGGAAAGGAAAACTGTTTAAAACATGATGTCAACTCATAATCATAAATTCATAAAAGACATACCATGCTCCCTCTCAAAGTCTACTTGTGCAATGCATGAATGAAGTCCCATACCATTCACACTAAGCAGAACCCCTTGAGGAATCATGCAACTACAGCTGTGGGAGTTTCTCTAACCGACAATCATCACTTAAGAACTATAGTGATGATACAACACTTTACCTCACGATGCAGAGGTCCATCCTATACCTTGCCGTGATATAGGAAGCTAACTCACTAAGTGGATCCACTAGTCTATGCGAAAAGGATTTATCTAAAAAGTATGACCCTTTTCTATCCATGATGGCTACATGGTTTATGGAGACATGAGTTAATATGAACTCGCATCCCCATATCAGTGCTCAATACTACTCCCAAGAATATACTTAGTTCATATGTTTTTAAAAAAAAAACAACTTCTTCTGTGGTTTGAGATTAGTGCTAAAATACTTAGCTCAAAGGCTATCTTGGAAATCTCAGTTTCCCTGCTTGCTTCATTTAGAAAGCTATTTCTCTTTTCTGAAAACTAGCCTAAAGGCTCTTTGAAAATCTCAGTTTCTGTTCTTATTTAAATGTGAAAACATTTAAAAACTTCTTTGGGAATACTTAGTTCCCTAATAGCTTTTGAGAAATAAACTCAACTCGTTACTCTTTGCTTAACTTGAAACGTTCAGTCTTAAAACGAAGTTAAAAACATTTGTGAAAGACTTTTGAAAAACTTTAAGAACTTATCTTGACTTAACTCTTGAATTCTCTTGAATTTGATCTTAACTGCTCTTGACTTGACCCTTAACTGATCCTTGAATTGAATTATAGATTCAAGGATTAAGATTTGTGACTGGAAAGATCTCATGATGTTTAGGAATGATTCTAGATAGTTAAACATGAGAAAAGACTGAAAAATCAATATTTGAAGGTGGGTCCGCGACGCGGAGACTTTAAAATTTTGGTTTCGAAAATAACTTATGAGGCAGAACACTCCGTGTCAGCTCCGCGACGCGAAATAGAAATTCCCAAATCTGGGAAGTGGCTGCGCGATGCGGAGAGGGTTCCAAATTTGGATCGACGAAATTTATTCTTCGTTTCCTAACCCCAATTCGCCTAACTTCGATTCTTTTTCTCAATCTCTCTTTAGATTTAAATACCCAGCACAAGAACACAAGAATCTAACTCTAACAACTCTATAAATCGACACAATAACCTCAAGAACTCCTCAATCTCAGCCCAAATTCAAGAATGAAAGCAAATTCATGAATATATAACAAGAACATCAAAGCTTCAACTTTTAGAACGAATTTAAAGCTGAAATTAACATGATTGGCGTGTGGGTGAACAAACCCAACACTATGGAAGCTTACATACCGGAAAGAATCATCTTCTTGAAGAACTTGAAGGAAAAATCTTGAAAGATGAACCCTAGCCTTAGCGTTTCTTGAATTTCTTGACCATAGAATCTTTGGAGTGAATGAGAGGGTTTAGGTTTAAGAAAACTGATTTTCTACACGTTTAGGGCAATTTAGATGACCTTCTAAGGGTTTTTAGGACTAAAATACTCCTAAATAAATAAATAAAACGAGCTGGGAGTCGGAATTATTTTCCACCAGGCAGTGAGGTCTGTGTTGGCTCCGCGTCGCGGAGCTGCTGCCAGGTTTGCGCGTCGTTAGTAAATCAGTCATAGCTTTTTACTCAGAGCTCGGAATTGAGCAAACTCAGTGGCGTTGGAAAGAGGATTCGAAGGGCTTTCCTAAGGTATCTAGTAGCACACCTAAATCATCATGATATAGGAGTTATGGTCATTTGAAGTTGACCCAAAACTTAGAAGAACTAGGAATGACTTGAATGCTTTTCTCTTAAGTTCTTGAAACTTAAGGTGCTACCTCTAGTGACCTTAATACTTAATACTTAGGAAAAATTAAAATTCTTAGTAAAAACTTACTCACTACGAAGAACGGCTCGAGTCTTGGCTCAAAAAATTTCTTGGGTGTTGCACTTTATCACCCTAATATAAGCCACTGGTACACCTCTCACCCCTAGACATCGCCACAAGACTTCCTTTGAGACTTTATCATGGGCTTTCTCAAGGTCAATGAACACCATAGGCAAATCCCTCTTCCTTTCCCGATATTTTTCCGTCAGTCTTCTCACAAGATGGATTGCTTTTGTGGTTAATTACCCTAGCCTGAACCCAAATTGATTCTCGGAAATAGACTCACCCCTTCTCACTCTCATCTCCACCACTCTGTCCCAAACTTTCATAGTGTGTCTTAACAACTTAATACCCCTCTAGTTGTTGGAATTTTGTATATCACCTTGTTCTTGTACAACGGAACCATTGTACTCCACCTCCATTCCTTGGGCATCTTAGCCGTCTTAAAAATGACATTGAACAAGTCAGTCAGCCACTCCAAACCTGTTCTATTTGTGCTCTTCCAAAACTCCACCGGGATCTCATCTACTCAACCTGACACTTTTTTCCCTGCTCATCCTACTAGTAGCACGCTTCACTTCCTCAACCTTAATGCCTGCAATACCTGAAGTCTCTGATGTCTCTCAGTGTGCTCCAAATCACCCAAAACAATGTCTTTGTCCCCTACTTTCAAAAGTTTGTGAAAATATGGTTGCCATCTTTGCTTAATGAGGGTCTCCTCCACTAACATCTTGCCTTCTTCATAGTTCATCCTTGATACACTTCACTTGATCCAAGTGTTGGTCCTTCCTCTCCCTCACCTTTGCGAGCCTGTACAACTTCTTATCTGCGCTCTTGTCTCCCAGTTCCGTATACAGTGTTTCAAAAGCTACTACATCCCCACTACTACTTCAAGCTCCCATCATCGTCAACTTCTCCCCAATTACACGGGAGAGGGCAGGTGTCAAACATAAATAGCCAATAATTTGGCTTCCGAGGCCTCTACTCAACTTGGAGACACAGGTGCAGTAGTTGGTGCTTGATTGCCATTTCACTATCCATTTTAGATGGGTGATGGATTTTGTTGATCTGAAAAATTCACTGTTGCTTTTAAACTTTCTGTGTTCCATACATTTAAGAAATATGTATTACTTATTAGTTACTACTCTTGATGTCTAAACTTCTTGCATGGCTTGTTTCAAAATATGTTACTAAGAACATGTATTGTTAGCCTTACCCAAGAAGAAAAAAGAAGATGTATTGTTGTTTATTCAAAGTATACTGCTAATGCATATGATAGATAGTTAAATGGTTAAGGCTAAACAGTTGTACCTGATGTAATGCAGTTTGGTGTCCCACATCGCTAAAATAGATATTTACATTGTAAAGGGGGCTTGAGAAATAATTCAGTCACAAGTTATTAGTCTTGCGCATTCTCTGAATGATGCTCTTCTTTCACTCATCATGTAATGAATTGAGTGTGAACCTCTTCAGTCTTGAGCCAAGAAGCCCCAATGCTCAGGGTTTATGCTTCTCAAATTTGATATCCTCATGACATGAAATCAAAATTATTCTCGGTAGTAGAAACATTGTATGTATAAAAAGATTGGATAATTAAGGAAAAGTGAAAACAATCTGAAGCGGTAGTCAAAACTAAAGTGCATATAACCAAAGGGGGCTGTCGATACAAGAGGTAGTACAGCAAAAGAGTCGAACCTTAGAATGTGCTGGTAGACCAAGAAAACTAAGAAAAATGTAGTTGATTCCAGTTTGATCAAGGTGCTAACTGCAAAGAGAGAGAGAGAGAGAGAGAGAGAGCCATGCTGCAGCTGAACAACACTGAAAAAATATGCACCTTGAGTCACGTATTTCTCAGAGCTGCTAATCATTATCAAACGATGATGCTATAACTCAAATTCTGTTGCTAGTTTGCAGTTGATTTTTCTTAAAAGAGTTGGATAAGTACCTCACTGGACAAATTGCTTGCAATTACTCCATGTGTGTTCTAATCTTGAAAATTTTCCCTTGTTTCTATAGCTGCAAGTTATTCAATATTTAACTGTTATCTCCAATTAAACTCTGATGTTCTGAATTGTCACCCTGCATTTCACCAGGAAGAAGTGGCACCTCAATTAGAGCCTGGAATGATCCCATCAACCGTTGATCCAGATGCAGCTGGGTTTGTTGAAAAGGGAAACAAGGGACCTAAGCGCCCTATTAAGATCAGTGCATGGAAACTTGCCAAATTGGATTCCAGTGAAGCAATGAGAGCCGCAGCAAAAGCTAGAGCATCCTCATCTGTT
This sequence comes from Solanum chiquidenum, assembly GCA_029582725.1. Lineage (NCBI taxonomy): Eukaryota > Viridiplantae > Streptophyta > Magnoliopsida > Solanales > Solanaceae > Solanum > Solanum chiquidenum. Next base: position 74,476 of record JAJOOS010002168.1, read on the forward strand.
CTACGTCCTGTTGATAACCGTCGTTTTGATACTGAATTAAGTTCCAGTGAGAATATGAGTGTCAGAAGCAGTATCAGTGCTGATACCGGAGGAAATAGAGATATGAGAAATGAATTAAGGAATTCACTTGCTCCTAGTCAAGGTAGCCGAGATGAGTATGAAACTGGAACTCACAGTGTCAGTAGCTTTAGCAGTCCCAGCCATGTGCATGAGTCAGTCACACTAAGTCCTCTCCCACAAGCTCACAGTTTAGGCCATCTCAATGCCGACATTGTCCAAGAGAGGGCCCGAATGTCTCGGGCTGCACCACCTAATAATAACCATCACATCTTTCATTCTTCGGAATTTGATGAGAAAATCATGCAGAGGAATAGTACCACCGATCCGTTATTGCTTTCAGCTGCTGCCCCAGCAGCTTCTCTGCTCAGAGATGTTAAACGAACATCTGTTGTTTGGGACCAAGAAGCTGGAAGGTATGTGTCTGTTCCGGTATCAGCTTCAGATGCTCGTACAAGGCTGCCTATGCAAGGAGGATCATCAAATCCAAATGCTGCATCTGCTAGCAATGACAAGAGGCCAGTCCCTGTCCCTCAAGAACCTTCACAGCCTCCTGCGAAACCTCCAGTCGAGCAGTCAGAAAAGCTTATGTATACTGGAGAGTCCATATTCTTTGGTGGTCCACTTTTGCGTGGTCCAATTAAGGATGGGCTGAGAAATGAGAGAGGCTCTGGTTCCAGAGAGAGCCAAGAAAGGCTGCCATTTAATTTACCTCGCGAATCCAGGTTCAGAAGGGATGCAGCCTCCCATCAACTTCCCGTGTTTGTTCCTGGTGACTTTGGGTCAAATAAGTAAAGCTTACTGGACTAGCAATGATTGTTCATTTATCATTTGCCCCTGCATAGCAAGGCTTCAACAGAAGAAACCCCTCGAGCTATGGCTGTTTTTTGTCTTCCAGGAACCTTGCAGTTTGTTGCATACACTCCAAGGTTCCAGTGGTTTCTTCGTGACGGATTGTCTAACTTAGCACAGCAGAAAATGAATGTAGTATGGAGTAGATGCACTCCTTGAATTCCTCTTTGAACCTTTTGTCTGTACAATTGAAGCTTGAACGGTAGGGTGGGTTTGTCTAGCAATTTTGCAATGAGAATTACCTACATGCATGAGTTGAAAACAGTAAACAAGAATTTTTCTAAATGATGGTATTGTGTGTTCAAAAATGTAAACAAGATTCTTTCTAAATGATGGTATTATGTGTTCAAAAACAGTAAACAAGATTTTTTCTAAATAAATTGAAAACAGAAAATAGAAATTGTAAACAAGATTTTATTCGGTATAAACTTAAAACAGAAGACAGAAACTTTAGACAAATTATCCATAAATACAAAATGCATAGACCTGCAACCAGTCCCACCTGACAGTAGTTTTTAAAAACCCACTTCAACCTGCATCCACCCGCCTTGCACAATCTTAAAACTGACCCCCCCCCCCCCACAGCCTTAAAACCGCCCCGCCCCACATAGCCTTAAAACTGCCCCGTCCCATTGCCATCCCTATCCTCAAGGAATTTAGTTTTCTCATTGCACCAGAGGTTTTGGATTACTCCTCCCAAAATAATGGATATACCTATCGCTGGAGTAGTGGTATATGAAATGCCGCCGACTTCATTAACCGCAAAGACGATAACAAATCACTCAAGGACTTGATATTTTTTGTTAGAAAAATATGCAAAAGAAGTTCAGAAATTCGCTGCAAAAAATTGAGACTAGTATAATGAATTTATAGTCAATAAAGTATAGTATCGAAAAAGTCACAACCCATTCATTATGAAAAGATGCTATTCAAATTGCATTTTTTCTCCTAGTGTCTAATCGGGAAAACACTTCATTTTTCATTTACACTTCTTAAAGGTCAACAATCTTCCACATGTAGAAAATGTGATGAAAAACATGATTTAAAAAAGTTGTATGATTCGTACGTATTATTAACTGTATTTTGATTAGTAGGTTTTCCTTTGAATTATTTGTAGTTAACATATATCAGATACACTCAGACAATCAGTAGATGTGATATCTTTGAACCATCGAACTTTGGTGTATATCTAGACAATATAAGTCACATAATTATCCTTTAATCGTCTTTGGTTCTCACTATTTTGTTTGTTTTAGCCATGGACATTGTATGATTCACAAGTGTGTAGAGAAGTGACCTTACATAATTTTCCTTGAATCGACTTACACTTCACACTTATATGAGTGATTCCTAAATGTGTTATCCTATAGATACATTGTTAAATATACCCCATATCAAACTTAGAAATCATTAAAAAGTCTTCAACACTTTATCATCTTTGTTACTGAACATTGTCTCAGCACGATAATGGACCAAAAATATAGTTATTTTGACAATGTTTAATCATCATTAATGACTTTCTTTGATCTCTTTAAACCTATATCTTGGGATCTCTAATGTTCTAGGTAGAGTTTCTGGCATGATGACTTGACTTGTGCTCGACCATAGTCACATTTCCTTCGATGATTTTTTAATCACTTCTTTAGTTAGGCCTTTTATAAGTGGATCTGACATATTATCTCTTGATTTAGTAGTCAATTGTGATAGTTTTACTAGAGAATGTTGTCTAATGGTATTATGTCTTCATCATATGTGAAAAGACATTCTGTTGTACATAACCCTCTAGCCCTTCCTATTGTTGTTTGGTTATCATGCATATAGGAGCCAATGGTTTGGACCAAAATGGAATGTCTTCCGAGAAACTTTGGAGTCATACAACTTCTTCACTAGCTTTGTCGAAAGTTATAAACTCAGACGTCATTGTAGAGTGAGCAGATGATAGGCAATAATTAATCACAGATTTTTAGCAAATCTTCACCTTTTATTTACTAAACTTTTATTGAATTTAAGTTAATATCTAATGAATTATATGCATTACGCCTGTTTCATTGGCCTGTAGGATGTTTTTCCAAGATAACAAATGAGTTTGGAGTCAAAACAAGTAACTTGAGACTTCAAACTTTGAGGGGAAGTCCAAAAAAAATAATCAAGATCAAGTCGGGGTACAAGGATCAATTGTACATAAATAAAACAGTGCCAAAATGAAGAAATTCAGCTCAAAAAATGAATTAAGACCGAATGAAAAAAAGGAAAAAAGAGTGGAGGATAATGTTATTACCCATGTCCCACCCTATGTAAAGACAAGACCCAAGAGATCAATTGTTGAGAAATAAAGAAACGTACCTAAATGAGTGCAGCGAAGTGATGAGCTATGAATTTGGAGATGTAAGCAATAGCTGTGCCCACACACTTGGAATGCTAATCATGGAGGGAGGCAATGAGCTGGAAAGAAGTCTAAGCCGTTGTGTAGTAATTGCACGTTTGGAGCACCAATTGTGTGACCATTCAGTGTGTTTACAAGACAATTTTAAGTTGAGGTCAATTTTAAAGTTTCGTTAAACATAACTCTATGCTATATAAGGTGGAAACTCTTCCCAAATAAAGGTATCTTGGATATGAGCGACCAAAATCTTGAAGAACCCCTAGAGATTAACATAATTCACTTCTTTCCATCACCATTAGATTCAATATGAAACTTTGAATAAATCGTCGATTGTAGTATGTTCTATTTCATGTTCTTCTATCTTTTTTCTTTAATTATAGAGTAGTTTTTTTTTTTTACATTTTTAACACACATGGTGTATTGATAATTTATTTTGGATTTTGATTCTTATTTTTATGCTTGAATTTGTTTATGGAGTTTGTATTGAATTGCATATTTGTTAATTAGAATCGGAAGAGGAATAAATTTACACTATCTTGTTTGCTTTGAATTGTTATTTCTTTCTAGTAATCAATTTTTTTTTTAAAATCATTGATTTATTCAAAGAAAAAAATATTTGAAAGATATTTTTTGTTCGGACTAAGTCACAAGTGTTATTCTTGCATACATATGTTCACGGGGTTGTAATTAGTTAATTCTTCAAAGTTTAGATATAATCGAAAGAAAAACTAAATCTTAGAAATTCTTTAATTAACTATCGAATCTGTGATAATTGATAGGACTTTAAACATGAATATGGAAGAGAATCATATGCCAATTATTGACCTGCACTTGTTTTGTCTACTAGCCGTACTTCTCACATTGATAGTAACCTTTGCTCCTTTGATCAACTGTATTAATTTGAATTATTAGGCGTAATTCGTGATTGTAACCACAACCAATCAATTATTAATTTCCTAAATAATACGTAGCAAGACTTTATTTGATTCACTATTTGTACCAATCTCTATGAGATGATTCATAAAATTATACTATCTTTGGATAGAGAGAACTCAATTTACATTGTGTTTTGCGCTTGTTAATTATGGTGGCATTGCTGGAGATTGACAACAAATAGTATTCAATAAAACTGTGTATTAATTTAGGCCTTTATTTTTTTAAAAATATTTTTACTTCCTTATTCACGCTTGATCTATTATATTTTATTTGTTGACGGTAAGTTATAGGTATGAATATGAGGTTCTAATATATAAGACAATCCTCATCCAAGGATGTTGTTTAGTAAGATCAAGAGTTGGAGAGATCCCTATGCCTACTAAAAAAGAACTTGCGAACAAATTTTCAGGACAATCATCTAACTAGAGTATCATGGATGAGAAAGTGAACAATATAACACTACAAAGACCTTTGATAATTTCAGACATGATCTAATTGTATTCCCAACATGTGTTATGTCTTACTGTGATCCTTTTCCAACAATAATTTTATTATATCCATTGTAGTGTTTAAGGTCAGATAAAATACCTGAATTATTTGTCATATGGCTATTGGATCCTGAGTTCACATAAAAAGTGTCATCTGTAAAAGATGTATTATCAAGGTTCTTGATATCCAATGCCTTAGCATTACATCTTTCTCCTCCAGTTATCAATGCTACCACTATCTTCTACATCTTTCTCAACAGTAGTAGCTGCAGATTTCTCAACAGTCTTTTCAGTGGAACAACTATCTTTAGTTGGTTCATTCTCCTTGATGAGATTTAATCTTATCACCTAAATCAATTGTATCATTTGTTTCCTCCATATAAAATAGTTTGTTGGCTTACGTTTAATATAACAAGTGTCATGGTGCAAAATCTCACTAGGCCGTGAGGGCACCTACCATCCCCATAGGTGAACCCCATCCCTTTATAATTTAATTAAAAATACTAAAGAATGCGAAAATTGAAAAGTTAAAAATCAAAACAACCTCGAGACCTGGTGGCACTAACACAAAGAACATCTATGAACATAAAATAAGTCCGAAAAATTACAATCATTGTCTTGAAGGAAATAAAATAGAAAATAAAAGGAGTGTCAACAATTCGGTACTGCTTAAGAGAAAATTGCTCACCCTGAATTCCAACATTCACAAATTTTAATCACAAGCAGCAAGTCAAGTACCACTAGTACCTGACTCAATTCCTCACGCAAAAAGGTGCAGCAAAGTATAGAGCAAGTACGTGAAATACGTCTACTCAACAAATTTTGATTACTAAATCCTTCCTATAAGGGATAATGAGATAATACTTAAAAGTATTTTTTCCCCACAAGTATAATTAGATCATAAAATGAATCACCTCACTATAATAATTAAACATGTGTTTTCCCAAAATAAATCAAATACACAATTGATAATTTCAGAACGTGTCTTATATGTATCAAAACAAATCAATACAAGAATCATCTCAATAACTCAACGCCAAAATCAATATAAAAATATAATACAACGCAATGCACTGGACAAACACCTGTATACATCCGCTTCTTTTGTCGGATAGTTGGGATCCAAGGGGACTCATGAGGTATATATACCTGCCTGAACCATTTCCCATCAACACAATAACACTTGTAAGAACCATTTCCCATTAGCACATCACCTCTCACCAGAACCATTTTCCATCGATACAATACCACTCGTCAGAACCATTTTCCATATACTCCACCTATTATACCACGCTGTCTTTACGCCAATTCATTTTTCAGAGCTAGTTACCACCGATGAGAAATAGTTCCAACTAGTGGTATTGTGCTGATGGAAAATGGTTTTGGTAAGTGGTGATGTGTTGATGGGAAATGGTTCAGTCGAGTGTTATTATGCCGATGGGAAATTGTTCTGGCAGGTATATGGACCTCATGAGTCCCCTTGGATCCTGACTATTCGACAGAGGAAGCGAGTCATGTATACTAGTTATTGGCCGGTGCATTACATTTCATTTGCATTGCATTTTTACATTAGTTTGGTGTTGAGTTATTGAGATGGTTCTAGTATTGATTTGACTTGATATATCTGAGACACATTGTGAAATTATTAGTTGTGTAATTGGTTTATATTGGCAAAACATATGTTTTAATTTTTATGTTGAGGTGATTTATTTTATGACCTAATTATACTTCTGGAAAAAGAAACTTTTAAGATTGTCTCATTATAATTTCTAGGAAGGGTTAGTAGTCAAAGCTTGATAAGTACACGTGTTTCTTGTAGTCACTCTATACTTGCTACACCTTTTTGTGTGTAGGAATTGAGCTTGGTACTAGCGGTACTTGACTTGCTGCTTGTGATTCAAATTTGTGAATGTTGGAGTCCAGGGTTAACTGTTTTCTCTTCAGTAGTACCGGATTCTGGAGACTCCTTTCATTTTCTATCTTATTTCCTTCAAGATAGTGATTTTAATTTTTCCAAACTTGTTTTATATTTGTAGATGCTCTTGTATTAGTGTCACTATGTTTTGGTGTTGTTTTGATTTTTTACTCGTCAATTTTGCATTATTAATTTGTTAATTAATTTATAAAGGGATAGGGTTCGCCTATGGAGATGGTAGGTTCCCTCACGGCCTAATGAGATTTTGGGTCGTGACAACAAGAGACAATGAGGTGATGAAGGGAATAAGTGGATAGGGTATTAGTAGAGGGAGCCATTACAGTTGGATATGTGGTTATTTTTAGATAGAATACTTAGAGAGCAAAGTTCTGTTACCATGTAGAATTCTCATGTAAAAGAATGAGAGAAATCACGGATTGTATTGATGAATAAAACTGATGAATATTCCATATATATGAGTTGTTACAGAGTTTTTAGAGACCTAGGCTTGCTACACATAGAGTTATACTACAATACAAATACAATTACAAGAGTAGAAGCTTACTACTACTATTACAACTATAACTCTTTAACAAGACACAATAGCCTAGTCGACTTCATCTAACACAATATCACCATCCTAGTGCGACCTGTATCTTTAAAAGCTAACAAAGTTGTACCATGTTGGTTCTACTACGTTATACAATTTGTTTCTTATCTTCAGCTACCCTCATCATCAACACCCCTTTAAAAGCTAACATAATTGTACCATGTTGTACAATCTGTTCCTTATCTTCAACTACCCTTATCCTCAACAACAAGTAGGTCATATTTCTACTACACTATCTGAGAAGGCTCACAAAACTCCTACAGTTGGCTCTGATAAAACTACAAAGAAAATGATGAATGCAATAACACTAAGTGGGAGGTTGTTGCCGGAATAGAGTGAATACTTCATGTGTGGTGTAGTCCTAGAGAAAGTTGAACTAAGAGAGAGGTAAGAGACTGAAAAGTATGCAAATGGTCACCAAGAAGAAAAAGAGAGTGTAGAAGGTCAAATAGAGGGTTGAAGAGATCAAACACATACCCCCTAACCATTCCCTCAGAAGGTCAAAAGAAAATAGTTAGACAAGTGTTTTGGCTTCTTCTTGGAGATGCTAAAAGAATTGTACATAAATATACTTTTCCCAAAGGTACCCCTCAGATTTCCTATATACCAAATGTCTAAGGAAGATCTTGTCTGAAAAAAGATAGTCTAAGGAGAATCCGATTGTCAAGTTAAATGTGTAGTGCAATGCCATACTACAAAATAAGATGCTCCATAAATGTAAAGATCTGAAAAGTCTCACTGTGCCCTGTTTTGTGGGAAGTGCACTTTTTTTATAAGGTTTAATGTGATTCAGGAAATTACATCAATCTCATGTTGTTATCTATGTTCAAGAAGCTGGAAAAAGAATTATAGATACCGAAGTTTGCACCTGTGTTATTGCAGTTATTAACTGATCAGACCACTATAATAGCTAATACCTTAAGGGATTATATAGAATATGAAGGCATAAGTGGAAAAATTCATATCACATAAGAATATACCTCTAATACTAGGGAGATCTTTATTATGCACTTTCAGAGGGATACTGGATGTTTATGAAGGGCGAATCACACTTAGAGTTAGAGATGACAAAATGGTGTTCCGAATGTAAAAGATGTTAAAAGACACCAAGGAAGAGTCAATTGCTTACTCATGTTGTAATATTGACGTGGAGCAAAGTAGTTCGAAACTACCTGATGATATTCACAACTAGGCTTAAAGCTTCAAGAAGTTTTTCTTACCTCTTATTTTATTTGTGTATCAAGGGGCCATGATACAAATTTAAGTATGAGGTAGGGAATGCATATGTATATAATTAGTTTATTATTAATTTTAGTTCTAATTTGTTTAGGTAATAACCTCTTGGTTTTTTTGTGCAGCGGTTCTTTTGAGGATTAATTTGTTTGAACCGAGTGTAGTTAATATGTTTTAGGAGTCTAGTGACACTCTTCTTGATCTTTTTATGTCTTGAGAACAATAATGCCTTGTTTATGATGCACATGCTCATGTTTCACTCTCTTATAAATGGTAGAAATAATTATATAGACTCAATTTGTTTTTAAGGAGAGATTCAGGAAATTATATCCTGATTGAGTCTTGTGCCTATGTGTGGGTCATAATTTTGATATATTCAATGCATGTGATTGACGTCAAGAACTTGTGACAATGTGTGAGTGAGAACTTTGATATGGTCAACAACTCAAAGATATTTAATTACTAGAAAAAAAATCAAGGGTGAAAGAGAAAATGAACTCAGACAAGGCAGGAGTTATTCAAGTAATCAAGAGCTTTCAATTCAAGAGATAAGAGGGTTTTCCCCAAACCCACAAAAGAGCCTAAACATTAAAATATTCATTCAAAAACTAACTTATAAAATAAACCCTAATTTTTACTATTTATAATAGTATATAAACTAACCTGAGCTAGTCACAGTAACACTCTTAAGCTAAAAACAAGGAAATTATTTTGTCTACCCTATTAATTACTTAAAATATAGTCATCTCTTGATTAAATTTCCACTTTAGTATATTGTAGACCTTCCGTACTTCTTTCACTAATCTTCTAAGATCTAAAAAATACTTTGAATCTACTTAATAATCTTCATATTCAGGATGGCTAATTCATATCTCATCATTCTCCCCTTCTTGAAAAGAATTCGTCCACAAATTACAGGCATATCAAAGGAGAAAGCAACAACTAGACAAGTATTATCGTAATTCTTTAAAGTAATATCAATACAACAAGGATCATCACCGGGATAAAGCAAACTAACTGAAATTTCCTAACAACATCAAGAATCACTATAAGCATCCCTTAAAACATCAATAAGAAACCGTCATTAGAAATTGAAATCAAATTAAGCTCTTTAACTAGATCACACCAATATTTGAATGACTTGTCATCACACTTCAGGAAAGAAGTATTGACATAATCCAACAAAAATGGTGCAAAATAAGTAAAGAAATTAATACTCATACTAGCATCAATTACATTACTGGATTGTCATATACCTTGTAGCCTTCAAAATTTGCTACATTATCAACTCCACAATAAATATTACTATGCTCATCGTTAAAAATGGTCATGTTATCTTCAATAAAATATTATATTTAAAAAGAGAAAAAATGATATAGAATGAAGAAACAAAACATTTAAATTCACTCTTCAAAATATAAATATCATATTTCATAAGATTACCCATGATATGATATCTATGAAGAAAATAAGAGATAGTATCAACAACACTATACATACTCTAAGAATCAATTGTTTGGCCTACAAACGCTATAATTCTCACATCACTAGTTGACAAAAATTGAAGCTCACTAGAATCAACAATTTAAATTCCCCATTTTAACTCAACTGGCGGAGTAGAGTCAAGATGCAATAAGTCATCACTACTTTAAATATGATACACATTCCCATCAAAATCATTAATTTCATCAAATGAACTCAAAGTAAATAAAGAATCTCATTTTTCATGTTTATCAAATAAAGGCGGAGTGTCATACTTAAAATTCTTATTTTTTTCAACAATAACCAAGTTCATTGTCAACACTAACTTATGTTTCACTAAATAACTCATAAGTCTCTTCAGCTAGTGGCATATCATAACACACAAGTTGAATATCATAAACATTTCAAGAGCTTATCTCGAAGTGATCCTCAACACCATCATCAACAATAAGAGCATTATTTTGACATAAAGAATATTCAAAATTCAAAACAACATATGTAGTCAAAAGAATTCTTTTTAAGCCTCCAAATTGATGACAAGTGTGGCCACTAGTTGCAAACACGTTATACTAATCTATATCATCAGAATTATTTGCACAAGTAATTTCAACCAGTGATTGACTACAAATTAAAGATGACTTTCATAACTAAGAAAATATTTATTTTGCTTTAAAAGAGATTGATTTTCACCTTAACTAATTTTTGTTTATCAAACTTATTAAAGAAAATAAAGTACTTGGATTGACCCTTTTACCTTGAAATACTCCTAAAATTCCTTCTTTATTTGTGTCTTTATCATTTAAATTTTCTTTACCACTTGAAGAAGTAGTGGGTATCTCGATCAACTCTTGAATCTTCAACTATGAAAGACTTTCCTTTATTGTTTTCTTCATGCCTTCATTTTCAAACGTACCTTAAAAAAAGGATTACAATTAGAAAAAGATGAACTAGTAGTAAGCTTTCTCAAATTCTCTTTTTCTTCACTTATCTCAATTTTTCTCTTTTTCTCGTTTTCAAATGCTTCTCTCTTTTTTGTGGCAACACACTCGCTATCCTCAAGTGAAGATCTCTTTTTTTTTCTTGAGTTGCTATTGTAGTTTTGTTACTTCTCTCAATATTTTTTAGATTTGGACATGCTCCAAGAATTCCTTATATAGGAGTAGGGTGACTCTTCACATCAACTTTGAACTTTAAACTTTGAAAATCATCATTTTCTCTCTCTTCATATTCTTCTTTTTAGCAATGACAAATTTTTTCTCATGTTTTGGCTTCTTCTTGTCAATCTTATGAACTCCTAGTATCTTTTTTTCATCTTCAAAGGTGTGAATGGTATGAAGAAATAATCTTGACCATTTAGGTTAACATAATACTTGTTTATTTTTTGTCAAATATAGCTTCTCTTTCAATCATAAAAGGCCTCCCAAGTAACAAATGAAATTTTTTTATTGGAATAAAATTACATAGTACTTTATTATAAAATTTGTGAAGACATAGTACTTTATTATGAAATTTGTGAAGTTAGAACTTCATCAAAACTTATTTTCTGCTCTCTGAAGTTTCTTTTTACATTTGATAATGACAATCATATAGTGGAGGATGTTTTCTAGTGTTCAACTTTAAATGCTTAGCCCTTCTTGAACTTGCAATACTTATGAAACATTATTGTGAATAATTATGGAATCACTAAGTCCTTCTATTCTACAATAAAATATGACACATATTTTTTTTCTACAAATTGATCAATACATGTTTCGTCACACTTATATTGTTCAACAACGTGATCTTATTTTTATAAAAAATATTCAAGACATCATTAGGTCAATTACAACACTTCTACCATAAGTAGAATATTTTTTCATTTGTCTTAAATTTCTTTCCAAAGATCTACCACCTCTTCCTCCAACAAAAAAAAATATAAGTACTATAATAATTGTCCTATTTAGAATTATAATAATAGTTGGAAGATGAAAAAGAATATTCTCTAGAAGTTTCCCACAATATCATCATCAATCCTATAATCACTTTTCTCACTAATAGATTCATCACAAGAAGAGTATGTGGAAGAGCCATACCTTAAAGCATCATCATCTTCAAAGTCATTGTTAAAAACATAAGAATCTCCATACTCACATTCTTCACCATAGGAATCATAATCTTCATCTTCTCAATAATTTCATCATCGTAACTCTCATTATCTTTATATCCATAATCTTCAAATTGATCTTTACAAGAATCATCAGAACCTATAGAAGACAAGCTTGCAATAATAAAAGTAGCAACAAAATCAAAGTACCTTACAAATTCACTCCCTCACGTGTATCACTCAAGATGAAATCACTCAACACTTGTATATATACTCAAGGTCAAGGGTTTTAGACCTTCCTAAATGAATCTCACCAACTCTTGTCTTTTCTCTCTCAAAGGAATTTCCTCAAATCTCTTTAAGAATCAACAATTCAATCAACTTAAAGTAAGCATTCAAGTATCGATTCAGAGTCAAGATGATGATTAAATAAAAAGGATAATTAAAACTAGTGAGACTTTGAATCAAATATTTCACAAAGAAAATAAAGATTAAAACAAGAATGAAGACACAAAATGAATTTAAAACACTCAATTACTAATATAAAGGATAAAAAAAGTATCCTAAAATACTAAAAATTGTTTAGTTATAAATGATGATGAGTAAAATCTAGAATCAACAAGAAATTCATTCAAAGTCACTAAAATTGATCAAATTTATCAACACCCAACACAAATCAAGTTTATCCAATCAAAATATGGAACATTTCTAAACATCACCCGATGATTTTTGAAGTAAAGAATCAACTGGAACTTAATTTTTTTCAAGAAAATAACCTAATTTTAAAATTAATATTGACGCAAAAGCCATCCCTAAATCTTAAAATTAGAATCTGACACAGTTTATCCATGTTAAAAATAGATTGACTTCAAATGATGGGAAAAATATTCGCACAAAAGAGTTCTAAAACTCTATATTTTGTAGTATAGAAAGTGCTAAAATTTTAGCTGCAAAAATGAAATAAAATTAAACAAAATCAACTTCAAATGCTCTCAAATTTGGTATTCGACCACTTCATGATATATTTAATAAAACCCAATAATACCTACTAAAAATTAGTCCAATTTCTAGGTTTGAATTTATTTTAATAGAAGAAAGCTAAAAAAATGTTCTGATAGTTTTTTTAAGCTCTAATACAAATTGATGTGATTATAGATTCAAGGATACTAAAATAAACCACAATCAATCAAGCAAGATATACGATTAACAAATAAAAAGGAAGAGGAAGAGATTTAGAAGAAAGAAAATATAATTTAGAAACTAAAACACATTTAACATTACTAGAATAAAATTCAAATGTGAAAGAGAAATTCAACTCATACAAGTGAAGATTTATTCATATAATCAATACAGTTTAATTGAAGATATAAAAGGGTTTATCCCAAACTTACAAAGGAGCCTCAACATAAAATCTTCATTTAAAAATTAACAAATAAAATGAACCCTAGTTTCTACTGTTTATAATAGTAGACAAACTAACCTAAGTTAGTTACAATAATACCCCTAATCTAAAAACAAGCAAAATATTGCAATTATTCTATCTAGCCTATTAATTATTTAAAATATAGTCACCTCTTACTTAAATTTCCACTTTAGTATATTGTAGACTTTCCATAGTCTTTCATTAATCTTCTAAGGTCTTCAAAATACTTTGAATCTACTTGATGATCTTCATACCTATGAAAACTAATCCACATTCCATCACTTCGAATGCACCGCGTAGGTAGGCAGCGAGCTGAAAAGCAGTTGAAGTTGTTGCACGAGCATTAATTGTGTATTTTAGACATCAACTGCACTACCACACACCGTGTGTATGAGGATGTTTTAAATTGAGATCAATTTCAAAATTTTATTGGATATAAACCCATGCTATATATGGTTGAAACTCATCTCAAATTCGGGTATCTCAATTATGAGTGGTTGAAATCTTGTAGAACACTAGAGATCGATGAAAGTTTGAATCAATTGTAGGTTGTAATGTCTTGAAATTTATATTATTCTTTATTTTTTCTTTTATTATAGAGTAATTTTTCTTTGGACTTTTTGACACACGTGGTATATTGATAATTTACAGTGAGTTTTGATTCTTAGTTTTATGCTTGAACTCATTCAAGCATTTTAAACTGAATTCCATATTTATTAACTAGTTTGTTTAATCAAAAGAGGTATAAATTAACAGTTATCTCTGCACTATATTATTGGGTTTGAATTTCCATTTATTTTAAGTAATCAAAATATATTTTAAAATTATCAATTGAATCAAAGGATGGAAGACATTTTTCCTTTTGACTAAGTCCTAAGTGTTATTCTTGCATACATACTTTCACGGAGCTATAATTAGTTTATTCTTTAAAGTACTTTCATAGGGATATAATTATTTTATTTTTAAATTACTTTCATATGAATGCAATTAGTTATTCTTTACAATTACATTTAATCGAAAGATATATTTAAAACTAAAAAATTATCTAAAAAATTATCAAATTCGTAAAAATCGATAGGACTTTAGACGTGAATACTGAAGAGAATCATATCCTACTTCTTTCAAAAGTTTGTGAAAATATGTTTGCATCTTTGCTTAATGAGGGTCTCCTTCAGTAACATCTTGCCTTCTTCATAGTTCATTCTTGATATACTTCACTTGATCCACGTGTTGGCCCTTCCTCTCCTCACCTTCGTGAGCCTGTACAACCTCTTCAACTATTGTCTCCTAGTTCCATATACAGTCTTTCAAAACTTGCTGCATCCCCACTATTACTCTAAACTCCCATCGTCATCAACTTCTCCCCAATTACACGGGAGAGTACATGTGTCAAACATAAATAGACAATAATTTGGATTCCGAGGCCTCTACTCAACTTGAGACACAAGTGTAGTAGTTGGTGCTTGATTGCCATTTTACTATCCATTTTATATGGGTGATGGGTTTTGTTGATATGAAAATCCCATACAGTGTTGCTTTTAGACTTCCTGTGTTCCATACATTTAAGAAATATGTATTACTTATTAGTTACTACTCTTGATGTCTATACTTCTTGCATGGCTTGTTTCAAAATATGTTACTAATAACATGTATTGTTAGCCTTACCCATGAAAAACAAAACATATATTGTTGTTTATTCAAAATATACTACTAACGCATATTATAGATAGGTCAGTTAAATGGTTAAGGCTTGTCACGACCCAAACATTGGCGTGATGACACTTGTTTATTCCTACAAAGAAAAGTTAGCCTCAACCTAACGAAATTGAAAGAAATGTGGAATTACAGTTAAAACAAGAACAAGATATTGCAGAAAACATATTCTTCTATTTAAACCCCAAAATCAGGCTGCCACTTATACAAGCCACTAAATACATAAGTGCAAAATATGAAACAAATACAAGTCTCAATCTTTGTTTCTCAAATAGAACAAAATGTAAGAAAAGGTAAAAAGAGGCCCCGCCCCGAATGACAAGTAGCTACCTCTTTGAATTCTTGACAAGCCACGAGATCAAAAGTAGGAGAAAGAGATCCCAGGGGTCTGGTCTCGGAACCTGCACAACTGTAGAAGTAAAGGGTGAGTACCAACAATTCGCTACCCAGCCACAACCTACTAAACAAAGCAACTATCTAGAAAACAAACACCCCTTACTCTCCAACCGAACCTCCTCAAACTAAAACCTACACAGAAATCAGTCCAACCTAGCAATATTATAATACATGGCTCACAAGGCCCAATATTCTCAGTTCAATATTGACAATTCAACAGTCAAACAAATCAAATAAGTCAATCTCAAAGTCAAGTATTTCAATCACATGCAACAAGCATATAATTGTCCAGTATCAAGCAAGTCTCGCATAAGCTTCAAAGACATAATCGGTCTCTCACCAGAACTATTTCCCATTAGAACAATATCACTAGCTGGAATCATTTTCCATCAGCTTTATATCAAATCACTAGCCGAAACCATTTTCCACCGGCTTTATATCAAATTATTGCTGGAAGCATTTCCCATCGGCTTTATAAATCATCACATGTCTCATCATGATGTTCATAATCAAAGCATACAAGCAATCTCACACCACACAGAAGAGCATTCAATAATTCATAGACTTCAAATCCACATTCGTGCTTTCAAGCATTTCATTAATCAATCAACAAGGGTTACACTGAGGCAATTCACATCGTTATATTCAACACTTATACTTTTCCATTTCACCCCTTTTTATACATTTAGAAGTAACAAGTAGACAAGTTAACCCTTCACCTCATCCCCGTTACTCCCAACACACAATCAAAAAAGAAATCATATGAATTCAACCAGAATACAAGGTTTAAGAAGCCACTTAAATTAAATCAATCAATAATCACTCTAAGAGTTGATTCTTCCCCTTCTGAAACTACTTGCAAAGCCACACAATTTAAAAGAAACAAGTATTCACAGTCACCCATCGGAAACAACTCTTCCCACATCAATTAGGTAAATGTAACATCCCATTTTTTTGGTAAGGAAGACATTTCCTCATTTATCCAACTTGGCGATGGGCAGTGTGATCATCAAAGTGACTTGGCGATCCGCCAAGTCCAACCAACCTCGCCTAGTGGACTGTCCCCATTGCCCAAGCTACTGGAAAATTGGGTGAGCTAAATCGGGGTTCACCGTTCTAGTTGGCGCATCGCCAAAGGCTCCTCCTCATCACCTAAGTGGCCTGCATCCTTGAGTGATTATTGGAAATTTAAGCGAGCCAAGGGGTCATTTGGCGAGTTGCCAAGTGTCCTTGGGCGAGCCTCGGCATGTAGCAGCCTTAGAAATAAGTTAGGGTCTTTAATGTCTTTTCATAGTTTTCTTACAACTATAATACGTCATTTTACCCCTCACCTAGAAACATATATAATAACTATATCCTTAGATTTCCTCCAACTTAAGTCATTCTCTCAAGAACCTAAAAGAAAACCCAAAGTTCTTCTCTCAAATAATTCTCTCTCTAGAACTTGAAGAAGAAGATAGAGTCCAAGCTAAGATCAAGCCCAAGTATCAAATCCTCAAGAATTTATGGTCTTTGTGAGTAAGGTATGATGTATTTTTATCCATGGGATCCTTTCTCCCATGGAGTCCCCTAGAATTCCCCCAATTTGAAGAAGAATTCTCCAATTCTAGTTAGGGTTTCTTCCAATGTTGTGGGTTATGATGAATGTTGATCCAATTGAGTGTATTATGATTGTTTATGATTGAATTGATAGAATTACATGTTTTTTGGATGAAATTACATGTACCCATGCCTATTCCATTATTCTAACCTAGAAGTGATATAATTGGGTTGATGCCATGAAGGGAAACTTTATGTGTTTAGATATCTCCTTATATGATTGATGAATTATTATTAGAATTGCTTGAGATTGAAGCATATATGAGGAATACAATGTTTATTTCTTTAGAGTAAATCATAGATGATGATCATGAGATGTAGTGCTTGAGAGTAAGGCCTAGACTATGAATTGTTGATTGTTGATGTTGAAGTGTGGAATGGATACTTCCCACAATGCAGTGCTAAACATTATTGTATGAATGTGAAAGGTATACTCACATGAATGATTCTAGGTTGAAAGGATTTCTCACCTAAAATGAATCTAGACAAAAAGACTATGTAATTGATGAGGTTAGAGGCGACTACCCTTGACCACCATATGAGAAGGATATGAGGTGATTTCCCATATTCCTTAGAATTGAACAAGAGGTGATTTCCCACGTTCCTATTATGATGAATGGACATGGAGACGAGTACCCATGATCCTTGTGAAATGATGTGGAGGCGAGGACCCACGTCATATGATGTGATTTCGGAGGCGAGTACCATGATCTTAAAGTAAGTAAGGCAAGAGCTGAATACCCATTAGATTATGTAGTTAGGAAAATAGGAGAATCCCCATGTCTCTAAAAGTAAGTATGAATAATGTGAACTATGTTATGATAAATGAATAATTTGGATAGTTGTTTGAGATGCCTTCCATGAGGTATGCTTGACTAGAGGCAGATGACCCAAGTCATGACTAAGGATAAGTAAAGTTGCTACATAAGTGTTCCTTTCTTATTATGATGGTGATTTATGTGCATTGATTATGCTTATGGTTTATATTGACTAACCATTATGTTTATGTGGTTGATGCTAGCTATAATATTTAGTACACGTTTGTACTAACGCATACTCTTGCCTACATTTCTTATAAAAAATGTAGGGTCCGGCGACATTGATTCTCATACTCGTGGCTAGGTCCATAGTTGATGCTAACTATCATATTTATTTCCTCCGTGTTTGATTGTGTTGTAGGTGAAAATTGCAAATCCAAACCCCTCATCTGATTGTTTGCCTATAATCGATCTCATCAGATCGTTTACACCTAGAATTGGATGAGGTGTACTTGAGACGTTAATCAAAATGGAGCCGCTGCTGGGGAGTGGTGTTGTTTAAAATTCTATTATTGAAGTTGAATTGTGATATTTTTTGTTGTAGTCGAATCAACTTACTTTTGTTTGTGTTTGTGTTGGTTGTGTTGAACATATGAAGAGATGAGCGTAAATAAGAGTAATAGGAGCCAAGTGGGCCACCAAGACGATGTTGGAAATCTGAATGATGTGCATGACCCAATTCAATTGGGCGGTGTTGGTGCAATACGTCTACTTCCCGTTGAGGGGAATATAATCTACCATATTACTAACACAATGCTACAGCTCCTCCAAATGAAGGGATCATATCGAGGGCTGGCCCACAAAGACCCCCATGAGCATATTCAGAACTTTGTGGATGTTTGTGGTCCGTTCTCATTCAAGAACATATTACAAGAATCAGTCCGTTTCAGGTTATTTCCATTCTCTTTGATGAGTAAAGCCACAAAATGGTTGACTGAGTTACCAAGGGACTCCATCACCTCTTGTGATGAGCTTACCACAACGTTCTCTGTGAGATTCTTTCTCCGTCAAAGATGATAATGCTCAGGGATAGTATCCAAGGGTTCAAATGCTTGGAGGGTGAACCAATCCATGAAATGTGGCTGAGATTTAAGAAGTTGGTACTTCAATGACCGACTCACGAACTTCCAAATAACGTGCTGATACAATACTTCTATAGGATTCCTGACTCGGTGAACAAATGAGTTGTTGATCAACTTGTTCTCGGAGGTATACTGCAACAACCCTATGAAGTAACATCTGAACTCCTTGATGGTATGACCAAGATCAATAGGGCATTGTTCACTCGTGAAGACCAAGTCTCTCCTCTCACTTTTAGGATGACAAAGGAGCAGATCGAGAAGGATCAAGAGAGAGACCAAAATATGGCCAAAATGATGACCCACTTGGATATCGTGTCTAAAAATGTGATGGGTAGTGGTTTGAAAAGTGTAAATGTTGTTGGTGTTAGTGGAGCGAACCTTGATGAAGTGCAATTTGAGGCGCTATACAACGAAGAAGTGAACTTCCTTGTAAATCAAGGAGGAGGTTTTCGTTCCAACTATCCAAGTCTGGGTGGAAATCCAGGTTGGAATAGAGATGATGGATCCAAAGATCGTGATAGGGAATGGCATGATCATAATACTACTTGGAAGGAAAGGAGGGAAAGATACGTCCCATCTCATGAACACCAAAACCCCAAGGAGCAAAGAGCTAACCCGGAGAACTTCCGTACATAAGACATACTTGCACGCATTCTCAATAAAGTTGAAGGGTCAGACAAAGTGTTAAAAGAGATGAAAGAGGATGTCTCAATGCTCAATCAGACGGTGACTTCTCACTCAATATCTATTAAGCAGTTGGAGACACAAATGGGTCAAATCTCGACTCATTTAAATCCAAGACCAAAATGAGGGTTGCCTAGTGATACAATGGCAAACCCCAAAAATGAAGCTTGAATAGATATTTCCATCGTGCCACAACGTTAAATAATGTGCTTCTCGGGAGGCAACCCAAGTATTTGATTCTTTAGTTTTGATTTTGAACAACGGGTGTTGATGTTGCAGGTTGAAAAATGAAAATTATTGGAAAATGGACAATTAGGCGAGCCAAAAGTCCAGTCGACGACACGCCGAAGAGGTCGGCAACAATTCAAAGAGGTCGGCGAGCCTCGACTTGGACCGCCGTTGGAACCATCCAGCTTGCTGGGAGTTCTATAAAACTTGACGAGCCAAAATACCACTCGACAAATCACCGAGTGGGTTGGCCAGTACGACTTATACGGCCGAATGGAGCGCTAACTGAAAGGTTTTAAAGGCCAAATGGTTTAAAATTTTAAAATACTTTATCTTCTCCCATTTTCAACTCTCGTACTCTCACCCAAATAGTATATTATTCATATTTCTCACTTTTTTATTCACATTTCGCTTGGGATCTTTACTCGGGATTGTGGAATTCTTTGCCACCTAGCATTTCAACTATTTTTGTCAGCATAAAGGTTGGTTTTTAGAACCCCAAACTCCACATGAGGTTGAACTCAAATGAAATTTGTATTTTGTTGCCGAATATTGTTTGGTAATCATTGTGTGATCGTTTGTTTGCCTAATTATAATTGAAATAAGTTTTAATCTGCCTTTAATCGTGAATCCCTTGTTGTGCTTGTTTAAAATCGAATCTCAATTGTTGGGTTGCGATGAAATTGTGTTTGGTCTAGTGGGGTGAAGTCTGAGTAACCCTAGATTGTGCTAAATGTCAGATTTCTCCCAATGATGGAGTGGCTGACGTTATTCTTAAGAGTAAAAGACGTTCTAATGACCAATTTTGGCCAAATCTAGGGAAGTCTAAATACCTCGAGGGCATGGGTAGTCTGGGTTTGACCTTAATTTCATAGTGTAGGTGTTTAATTTTGTTTTCAGGGGCTACGGTCTTGATTTTGAAGTGAGGGGTGAAAAACTGGTATGTTGGGCCATTTGGCAAGCTGAGTCGAGCTTGCCGAGTGGTTCAACGGTTCGCCAAACACCCCCTAGATCACCCTTAATTTCCTTAAATTGGTGAGTTTTATTCTGTAACTTTTGGTGATATGCCTGAGCTTGCTGAGAGTCCTCCTTGATCACCCTTCCGTACCCCTAAATCCCTAAAATACAATGTAACTTTCGGCGAGTTACTTTTAGTTCGCCGAATGTTGTCAGCGATCCGTCGGAAGGCCCTGGACATCGCTGACCAATTTTAAATTTTAGAAATTTTTGCTCTGTAACTTTCAGCGAGCCCGATCTGGCTCGCCAAAGTGATTTGGTGACTCGCCGAACAGTTTGGCGAGTTTTTCTGCAATTTTTTTTTGCACTTTGTTTGGAACTTTTTCTAATGTTTTTCTATGTTGTTTACAAAAATGGCTAAGACCCAAAGTGTCCAAAAGAGACAGCGCCCTTCAAGCGGGCACGTGGAGTCATTATATATGATGAAGTAGCTGCTTCTAAGGCTAAGGCAACAAAGCTACCTCCTAAGAGAGGCAAAGGAAAGGGCAAGGCGCCCATGGATGAGACACCGGAGTACAACTCCGACAGTGAGGGGGAATCTTATGATTCTCAGGTTTCTATCTCTGAGCCTGAGGATGACCAACTGTTACATGCCGGGAGAGCAGAGCTGCGCTCCAAATCAATGAACGATCCGTCTAGGATCCCGGTGCCTCAAACTCCTTCTCCTTCTCAGCTCCAGAGAAGACAGTGGTCCCATCACCACCGGTACAAGGTCCTCCTCCCCGGTCTCACAACATACTAAAGGCCGAGGGATTAAGAACCATATTAGAGGAGAGTAGATTTTTCACATATTGTGTGGTGGACAGACATCTACCAGTGTTGGACACTCTGAGGTTCCATAAATTTGAGGTTTTCAGCAAGCCCCGTGGCCTATATATTCCTACCTAGGTCCGTGAGTTCTACTATGCTTTTAGTGACTTGGTGCCTCAAGGGAAGAAGAAGGCTAGTGCCTTCAAGCTGGTGGATTCAGTAGTGGTTTGAGGCAAGAAGGTATGCAGCAGCGATGATATAAATGTTGTGTTCGAGCATGCTACCGACTTCATGTATGACTATCAGAGTATGATCACGACAAAGACTCTGGATGACCTCAAAGGTTGGTTGGCCCCTCTTATTCAGACATCACCCTGAGGTGGATTGAGGCCAGAGTGCCGATAGAGAAGAAGAATCTTAATGTGGCTGCTAGATATTGGTTTGGTTTTATCAGCAGCACGATCATGCCATCCCAGAACGAGTCTATCCTCCGCCACCCAAAGACAACCTATCTTGGGCCTATTATTGCTAGGAAAAGGCTCAATTAGGTTTAATTATTGAGCAGGAGATGGACATAAGGGCCAAGCAGTGCCAGACATCTCTCCCATTTCCGATGTTGATCACCAAGTTGTCTCGACGTGCCAGAGTGCCATGATATGAGAAGTGGGATGTTGATATTACACCCATATCTTCTATCGACATTTGGCGTATAGAGGCCAAGTATACACGACATGAGGTAGACATGAGGAGAGCAGCTCTGGTGGACACATACCCAGAGGTTGACATTGATATGATATCTGTAGAGGCGAGCATGCCTACTCCGGTCACTAGGCCTTCAGGTACTACTACCTCCACTCCATCTGATACTCCTAGCAGTTCTACTGGGCTCCTTCCCCTAGATCTGGTGCTGTTACTTTTGAATCCCGACCCCTATCACCCAACCATGCTCTACAAGATGGGCCATTTAGACTAGTCTATTGATATGTGTGCCTCCCGGTTAAAGGCCTCTATTCCTGGGATGATCGAGAGGGCCATTGTTGCTGCTTTGACA
Organism: Solanum chiquidenum; assembly: GCA_029582725.1. Classification (NCBI taxonomy): domain Eukaryota; kingdom Viridiplantae; phylum Streptophyta; class Magnoliopsida; order Solanales; family Solanaceae; genus Solanum; species Solanum chiquidenum. Next base: position 97,276 of record JAJOOS010002168.1, read on the forward strand.
CCCCTCCGAGCTGCAATCGATAGCCACAAGTTGGCCCTGGATGCCCTGACTATGAGAGTGGGGGATGTGAGAAGGGTCAGGGGTAACTAATGAGGTGAAGTATTTTTAAGGCCGACATTACTGAGTTGAGGAAAGATTTGGACCACCTGAAGTCCACTGATATGTCCTTGATATTTGGCACTGTGGAGATCCCCGATGGCCCGAGCACCGATGTTCCAGCTTATTTTGATGTGCCTTCTCATACCACTGGAGATGAGGCTAGAGCTGATGAGGTTTCTGCAGAGTCCGAGGCTGAGACTGATGAAGAGCAGCTTGGTGTTCCTGAGGAGGCTGTTTATGAGGACTTGGTTGACTTGGAGGGTGCCATGTATGAGACAACTAGACAGGTCTCTCTAAGAGATGTTTTGATGGTGAGCTACAGTGGAGCTAAGGATGATGTGATACCGAGCACTGATGCCCAGACTACGAGTTTCTTGATAGCTGAGACACTGGGCACTGATGCCCCAACCTATGAAGTGACTGAGATGAAGACTTCACCTAGGCCTAACATGGAAGGATGTTTCGTTTTACCTCTCTCTCTATTGTGTTTTACTGACTATTGGTTTTTAGTTGCATTTGAGGACAACTGCATGTTTTTGTGGGTGGGTGAGGTATTTTCATACCTACCTCCTTTGGGATATTTTGTGAATATTATGTTTCTATTTTGTGAATATTGAGCTTATTGGGTTATATATATATATATCTTGGTTCATGAATTGTATGTGAATGTGGAATCATCTTTGTGTGAGGAAATTTGAGTACCTTTGTTGAGCTTAAACTTGTATTCGAAGCCAGTATTGTGAACATGAGAACACTTGATAATGGTGAGTCACAATTTGAATCTTTGAGTGCACAATTGAGCATTGGAGGTGTAGTTTGAACCTTGTTGTGTGCATTTATTTTGAGTCTTACGAAGTACAAATAGTAGACATCCTTGTTGAACTGATTGATCTTCAGTATTAGGTGTTGATGAGTCCGAGATTTAGACTCATTTAGAGCTTTGTTTTGATAGTTTTAGTGTCCTCAAATGCCTAATTTATGCTATAAAGTGATGTTAAAGCATTTATTTTCAGGTATATAACTAAGGAGCAAGGCAAGGACACTACCAGGCAAAAAGGAGCAAAACAAGCTGAAGAAGTGAAGAAAAACGATCCTGGTGATTGCCAAGACTTTGATGATCATACAGATATTGTCGCCATAACTTAAGCACAAACACTACGGCTGCCAACTCTCAATCATGGGTATGGTAGTTCCTCTCATTGGGTCTTGAACTACCTAAAAAAATAGGCAATCACCTTATCCTTATGCATTAGAACACCACTTAGCTCTACTCCAGAAGCATCACAATAAACAGTGAAGTCCACACCCTCTTCGAATAAATTCAAAATAGGAGCCGAAGTCAACAAGGTCTTGAGCTTTTGAAGTATATCCTCACACTCATCACACAACTTGAAACTCATACTCTACCGAGTAAATCTAGTAAAAAAAGATGAAATGGTAGAGAAGCTCTGCAAAAATCATCGGTAATAGCCCGTAAGTCCCACAAAACTCCAAATCTCACTAACTAATGTTGGTAAAGTCCAACCCCTCTGTTACACCCCGAGGCTACCCCCTTGACATAGCATGGAACCTAGGATCACGAGTGACCCAAAGGTAACCCTGAGTCTGGCATATATCAAGCATACTAAAAATAACTGAGTAAAACATATACTATGCGGAAGCTAAAATAGTGGATATCTGAAAATGGGGAAAAACCCAACTAGTCTGAATATATAAAATATACTAGGAGTTTAGTGATGACTGAACAACCACTTAAAAACTTAAGATGAATCTACTAATATGTCTGAAAAACCTCTAACTGAGTTGATTTGCTGGGACATGCCCCCAGCTAACTCTAACAAAACTGAAACAAAAAATAATGACTAAAATGAAAGCATGTCTATAATCCTCGAAGTATGAGGACTCACCACTAAAGCTGTTGAAGTCGGACCGAGAATCGATCTAAGCGTGATCTTGATGTTGAGTGCCTGAGCGTACATCATGAAAGGATGTAGCGCATAGTATGCGTCAGTACTGGGAATGTACTGAGCATGCAGGATATAGATACTAAGCTGAACAAATATATATGAGCTGAAAAAAGCAGAACTGAGCAATGACATAATCTGAGCAAGAATATAAATATTGATATATAATTGAAAAACTGAACTTAATGAAATGACCAAGTACTAATCATTAAGATAACATGCTGAACTGTATACTGATATAAATACTGATAACCTAGTAATGAGTCCGAGATTTAGACTCATTTAGTGCTTTGCTTTGATAGTTTTACTGTCCTCAAATGCCTAATTTATGCTACAAACTTATGTTAAAGCATTGATTTTCAGGTATATAAGCTAAGGAGCAAGTCAAGGACACTACTAGACAAAAATAAGTTAAATGTGTTGAAGAAGTGAAGAAAAGCGATCCTGGTTATCGCCAAGACTACTTGGCGAACCACCAAGTGGCTCTTTAGCTCTCCCAAAGTTCCAGTGTGCCAGGCCTGGGGAGTAAAACCAAGTTTGTGACAGAAATGGGCATTCGGCGAATCACCGATCCACTCTGCGATGGGAACTGTGATCTCCTAAAGTCACAGAACCTTAAAGATAACTGACCAATGCAAATCGGCGATGGATTGGAGCAAACGGGGGATCGCCAACTTATTCGGTGAAGCCCAACTTATCACACCCAATGGCTTTTCCGGCAAAAAATTGGGCAACTATAAATTGAATTTTGAACTGAAGATTTAGGGGCATGCTATCATACCGTATATTTTTCTTTTAGTTTTTGAGTTCCATTGTAGACTTTGAAGCTTTTGAGGCTCAAACTTGAAGATTTACAAGTGGGTTTTTGAATTTCTTCAATTTGGACCGTTGTAACGACTTGGGAACCTTTACCCAGATCATGGCTAATGTATTTTGTAATCATTTCTCTATTTTTATGATGTGTAGCTAAAACCCCAAATTCTTGGAGTGTGATCATGTGATTATGGGCTGAATTAGCTTATGGATATTGATTATTACTGATTTAAATGCTTAATAGAGGTGGGTTTAATTGATAGCTGTGTTTTAAACTAAGAATTATAGTTGCAAATGCAATTCCAACTTAGAATTTTGGACTTGCTTGAAAAAGGGGTTTTAGAATCAAAACTTTCAATTGATGATTGTAGTTATTGGGTTGATATAGGTTTAGCTCAAAAGAGTAAATCCGAAACTCAATTCTACTTATCTAGATCGAGAGAGTAGATGAATTAAGGTGTGGGCTGCTCTTATATTGTTATTTCCTCCGTGTTGGATTGTATTTGTAGATGATAATTGCCAATCAAAACCCCCAATCTAATATTCGTTGTCACCCTTTATATTTTTTTGTATGTTTTCAATAATTTCTATTCCTATAACTGATTAGACCACGTTTGTACTTCATAATTGAATTTGAACACGTACCGCTCCCTATTGTTTCGACCCCAACCTTTTGTTGGGTTTTATACTAGTTAACGATCGTTTACACCTAGAATTGGATGAGGTGTACTTGAGACGTTAAACACCTTGTCGATGCAAAGAGATTTAGTTTGTGGGAACTACGATTAACCAACATAAACCACGTGAGCTAAACATGTAGTTCTATGTGTTTTATAAGGAAAATATATTTGGACTGGTTTAAGAGTCGCCACTTAATTTTTAAAGAAAAAATCAAGAAAACTGTTTTTTCAAAAGATTAAAACAGTAAATCTAATGAAAATACTTAAAGGGGGTTCGAGGTTCTTATTAATATTCTAGGAAGGTTTTTAAAGCACCTAGAATATCCACTAATGTGGTTATCCGACGATTAACTATTTGGCTAAAAATAATTTTAACTTAGCTTGACTTGCAAAATGAGCTATTTTACGATTAAGACCATTTTAATCGGAAAAATATGAAATATCATCCAAGTGAAGTATTTTATAAACTTATTTATTTATTATTAATTTATTCTTTTAGTCAAGTGAAATATGAGTAATTTAGTTAAGTAATTAATTCAAAATGGGTGTCTTTCGGGGATTTGAATTTTTCAACCTTAAGACTAATGATAAATACTCGTAAGTAAATGAGCACAGTAAAGAGAGAAAGAGAGTTAGGGCCCAAATCTGGTTTCTGTCCGCCTGGACCAGTGTTCGGGCCCATTTTCGTTCTATGGTTTTTTGCCCAACTCTCGCCCATTTTTGTACCTGTCCTAAACTCTAACAAGAATAATAAATAAATGGGCTTAGGCCCAAAATAACATAATACAATTCCGAATAAATAAAGATAGGCTTTGGCCCAATCTTTTTCAACTCCCGATTTGCTCCGCTTTTCTTTCAATTTCGAGACCTGTCCGTCAAATTTTTTGGGGGATCTTTTCTTCAATTACTATAGCCGGACGACTTGAATAAAAAATAGAATTGGGCCTTCGTGGCCCAAACGAAAGTGCTAGGATAAAGTCCGTGAGGACCCGGGCAGAGTTTACATGCAACGAGAATAAGGGTAAAGGATTAGAGCCACGAAATAACGAAAATAATAACATATCTAAGACAATTTATCACATCGACTCTTAGAGTAATATAGATAAATGAACTCAATCAAAGCTAAATGCTGAAATTTTGAATACTAATAATTAAAAGGGGGACAAATTCACGAAAAAATAAAAATAAAAATGAACCCGAATCACGCTGACAAATGAAGTAATGAACATTCACGCCATTATTCCATATAAATGCATTAAAATATAACTCCTAATATTAAATAAATTGACTAATTAGCCTACTATGCCATGAGCTTTACAGATGATTAATATTGTAACCAAAAGGAGCATTCCAACAACTTTCAAGTTTCAAGAAACCAATTAGTAATGGATTGTCATTAAAAAAAAAGAAAGAAAAAGAAAAAAAAAAAGAAAAAAGAAAAATGAAAACAAGACAGGAACAAAGGAAATGGAAGCATGTTGAACAATTATAACATGTGATATGATGCGACAAAATTAGTGAGCTCCAAAATTGCGAGAGGGAACAAACAAAATGCAAACCCGTCAGTAGCATCCCCACCCATTGTCCAAATTAGAATAAGAATTTCACGAGACTAAATATGAACTTGGAGCTAAAACTAGTTTATCACTACCAGTGGTAGAAAAACGAGTGATTTGGGATCCCGACAACATAAATCCGGGAAGAACGCTTTCGAATAATCTAAATGGAGAGGTGAAGGAACACTTGACTCTACCTTGAGCTAGGACACACGAGTGCATAAAAGACTAATAAAACAAGTAAGTTAGCAAATATATGAAAGAATGTACTAGGAACATATTACTTGGAAAAAAGAGAGATGCAAACACACTACTAATCACATTTTTGAATTAAAACAGTTCCAACACATCAAGATTAGATGCATATTTAGAAGTGAACTAACAACAATCCTATAAGCCAAGTTGAAACAGGGTAAGGTGAATGACAAACAATGCCATGTTTAACTGTAACCATAGTAGCATTTAATTAACATGAAGCCAACTATTAAACATCTATAAAAAAAATTCAAGTGAGAATCAGCCCTATTGAAGGGAAGATCCATGACCAAAATTGATCACTTGCAGCGTTATGGAGCTCGTTTCGAGCAACAAACATGTGATGTCAAGCAAGAATTAACGAATGATAACATAAAAGTACTTAAAAGGCCAACATGCTGGGATTATTATAAATAAAGAAGCTGGCAGACCACCACATCATTTCTTGTCACACCATACTTCAAATGAAATTAAACTCACACGGAGATGACATCTAAATAATCGCTCGCAAATAGCTAAACTCGAAATATATCAGATCACTTCCCAGGGAAAGTTCGAAACCAAAAATGATGTGCGAAATATATCAGCCACGAGACATGGGACCAGAAATCAGATAAAGACACTAGAGTATTCAAAGAACCCTCCAACCAAAAGGAATGGGACTAAGCTATTAAATCTCAAAATAAAAGAGCAGATAACACATCATTCGTAACAAAGAAGAACAAAAGAAAGCTAAATAAATTTATCAAAAATAAAATAAAAATAGCTCTGTCACATCATTATTGGAGTAGAAATATAACGTAAGTGAGGGAAGAGGCATCACCTCTTTCTGGGCAGCGGACTAGGACGAGACAAGCAAGGAGGGCAACGAGCTTTCGCTACTATGTGAATTTGAATGCAAACAGCGATCCAGAAAAACAAGGCCGAATGTCAAACCCAAAACACCGAAACTAATTATCCTTTCTTGAACGTGTTACTATATTTTTAGCCAATTTTTTACTAAGAGTTAATCTCAATATTTCTTTGCTCTAAGAATTTTCCCCTTTTTCCAATCCCCTTCCCCTTTTCTTTGCACAGTGAATGAAAGCAAATATATATCAGGGAAAGATCGGTTCCAAAAAAAAGGGGGAAAGGGATAAGGGCAATCTTTTTCAATGCCCAAATTCGAAATTCAAAAATCAAAACTCTTTCACCCATTCGGTGAGGCACCTTTTCCTTGCAATTTCAACCCATTCCGAAAGAGGAAAGGGAAGAAAACGCGTGCCTGCTGTCCACTGTGGTGATATTAATGCGGATAGGGACATTGGAGGAAGAAGACAGCGAAGTCGCTGTCTTCTGTTGTACGCGCACAGGGTCGTTGTACGCTGAGTTTGTCGCGTTTGGAATTGCTGTTGTTAACGTTTGAGAAAGGAAAAGGGGTTGGGTCGGTGAAGGGTTGGGCCGGGTTACGGGTTAAGGGAAAAAATCGGGCTGAAATTTGGTGTAATGTTGACTGGGAATTGGAGGCTTTAATGGGCTGTATTGTTTGGAAAAGGATTTGGGCAAAGTTCTGTCTGAAAATTGGTCCCAAATTAGGGGGCAAAATGCGGCTAAGTTTGTAGTTAGGAAATGGTCAATTCCATTACAGTTATAACCAACGTGGAATTTATAATTTAGCCATATTGAGTAATTTTAGAGAATTCGGTAAGATTTTATATAAGACAGATTAATATAAATTAATTAGTGAGCTTCTTAATCTTAACAAAATAAAATAATTAACTTAATTAGCTCAAAATATAGACCATTATATAACTAAACTAATTAACCAAATATTTGATTAAAATTAAAATCTTTTTGAGACAATTTTTGAACATTCGTAAAATATACTAATTAGACACATAATTATACAATAATTAACTTAATTATAAACTAATTAACTCGAAATATAAGTTATTAATTAATTTAAACTAAATAACCAAATATTTAAATAAAGCTAAATTTTTTTTTTTTTTTTTGAGACGATTTTCAAACATTCATAGGATATACTAATTAGACACATAATTATATAATAATTAACTTAATTATAAACTAACTAATTAACTCAAAATTGCAAACTACTAAATAACTAAACAAACTAACCAAATATTTAATTAAACAAAATATTTTGAGACGATTTTTGAATATTTATAAAGCTCAAAAGTATACACATATTATTTAAAATTTATAAAAAAGTGACAAACCATTTAAAACTAACTTGAAAAATATTTTGAGTTTTCACAAAACCAATTATTTCAAATGGTTTGAAAGATTAGGAAGCTCAAAAATTAATTCCTATCGTGGCGGGTCAAAATTAGGTGTCAACACTATGTATATATTATATCGAGAGGACACAATATACATTGCCAGGGGTATAAACGCATGACTTTGGCGTGATCACTAATACTGATGCCCAATAGAGTGGACTTATAACCCTATGCGGGCACGTTGTTCTAAGACTATGAGGGTACGCTGAACCCTAGTCCAACTCGGTGCTAAGTCTACTCCCAACTGAATACATATGAAGCTAAAATGCACTAAATATTGAATAGCTCAAAATACTGACATGCTAACTGAGAATGCAACATTTATACACTGAGAATATGGCATTCGAAATTTGGAGCATGATTTTCTGTTTAATTGACCTAACAAGTATAATTCATGAACTATGAGAATTTACACAAACTCGGGTTCTGAGTTTTATACAAGAAATTATGCAATATTTCCAAGAAAACATGTTACTTGGACTATGGATTCTATAGCAGCTGAAATCACAACAAATTCCCAATATTTTTTAAACCCTAGGTCTAAACAAGCTATGTAGAATCAAGGAACTGACTGAATTGTAGGGATTTAGTGGATGAAAGGAACCCAATAGTAAAATTCCACATACCTGGTGACGAAATCTACGAGAAATCCTTTGGATTTTGGGGTTGAACTTCGAATAATGCTTCTGCTTGTTCTTGGAAGAGTTGGTCGCCTCTTTCTCTTCTTTTCTCTCTAAGTTGGATGATTTTTTTGGAGAATAAGGGTTTTGGGTATGTCTGACTAAGTTACCAGGCTTAGATTGAGTGAAACGACGTAGTTTAGGCACCAAACAACATTGTTTAAGGGCCCCAACGCATAGGGAAAAGACCAAAACGACCCTGACTTAAAAGCTAACAAAGGCCATCCACAGTGGGACTGACAGACCATCGTTTGAACTACCGACCATTGACTGGGGTCGTGGTTCATGGTCTACCTGACAAGGCTTCACTAAAACAAGCATAACTATTTACTCTGAGCTTGGATTTTAGAAAACTTGGTGGCTTTGGAAAAAAGATTCAATTATGTTTAATTTGATAGGTCATTAGCCACCTAATTCATTTTGTGCTGTAATAGATGACAATTTGAAGTTGACCCAACTCCCATTTTCTTCTAAATAGCTGCTGAGCCTCACCTATGGCCAGACCTATCGTCCTCAGGTCCAACCACGGACTGTACTGGTCGACCATGGGTGAAATCAGAGACCATCAAATTTTGGACCCTAATGACGGAACACCACCTATGGACCGTGGGTCCATCGGTGGATGTCGTTGTGAGCCGTCATACTCTACTAGGACATTACATTGTTGTAAAACCTAACTAACCATCCACGACACCTACCTATGAATCATCGTCCCACCTACAACCCGTGGGTGGTGTCGTCAATGCTAGCACAAAACTTTATAAAAACCTGAACTTTCAATCTTTTCTAATCAAAGGTGTTACAATATCTCCCCCTTGGGAATATTCTTCCTCGAATGAAGTTTAAACAAGTTAAGTATGGAGGGAAGGAGCTGCAATCCCTACCACTAAGTACTAGAAACTGATATCTAATTGAACTTATTTCCATGAACATGCAAATGTGATGAAATGTAAGAATAACTGAGGGAACAAGATACTGAGACTGAATTACACAAGAGTAGGCTGAGAGATTGGAGAGGAACAAGTACGTTAAATTGAAACGGAATCAGAAGGAAATAGGTGAGGCTACTTGGCCATCATGGCTGCTTCCGCTTCCCAAGTAGCTCACTCTACGGACTGACTCCTCCACAAAACCTTCACTGAAGCGACCTTCTTATTTCTCAACCTTCGAACTTGATGGTCAAGAATTTCAACTTGCCCCTCCTTATAAGTAAGACTTATCCTTCACAACCACATTCTCTAATGGTACTATTGATTTCGGACGACCCACAAACCTCTTTCAATAAGGAAATTTGAAAGATTGGATGAACCGCTGCTAGTTCTGCTGGAAACTCTAACTCATAAGCCACATTACCACCCTTTTTCAGGATTGTCTAATGACCTACATATCTAGGACTGAGCTTTCCTTTCTTGCCAAATCTCATCACCCCCTTCATAGGTTACTCTTCCAGGAAAACCCAATCATCGATTTCGAACTCTAAGTCCCTTCTCCTCATATCTGCATAGGCTTTTTGACGACTCTGAGCTGTCTTTAGCCTATCTATGATGAGCTGAACTTTCTCCATAGCCTCATGAACTAAATCTTGGCAAATCAAGAGTGCTTCATCTACTTCAAACCAACCGATTGGGGATCTGCATCTAAACCCATATAGTGCCTCATACGGGGCCATATGAATACTGGAATTAAAGATATTATTATAGGTGAACTCTATAAGAGGTAGGTGATCATCCTAAAGACCTTGAAATTGATCACGCAAGATAGCAACACTTTCTCTATGGTCTGAATGGTACAGTCTTCCTGACCATCCATCTATGGATGAAAATGCTGTACTGAAATTTACTTGAGTACCAAGACCTTTCTAAAATAATTTCCAAAAATAAGAGGTAAAATGAGGACCTCTATCTGAGATGATAGATAAGGGAATCCCATTCAACCTGACTATCTCATTGATGTAGAGTTTGTCGTAGTCCTCCGCTTACTGTAGTCTTGAAAGCCAAGAAGTGAGCAAACTTAGAGACTCTATCAAGTATCACCCAATATGGAGTCATGATGTCTGCAAGTACAAGGTAAACCCTTAATGAAATTAATGTTTACCACTTCCCATTTCCATGTAGGAATGTTAATATCTTGAGTGATACCTTCTAGTTTTTGATGTTCTACCTTGACCTGCTGACAGTTGGGACACTTAGCTACAAAGTCTGCTATGTACCTCTTCATGTTGTTCCACCAAAAAACTTCTCGTAGATCACGGTACATCTTAGTGGCACATGGATGAATAGAATATATGGAAATATGGGCTTCTGTAAGGATCTGCTTCCTCAACTCACCCACATTTGGAACACATAAGAGACCCTGGTAACGAAGTACACCATCTCCCCCTTGGGAGAAAACCTCAACTTTTTGCTGAAGAATGCACCTTTCAACTGAAGTAATATTGGATCACTATACTACTTTTCCTTAACATCAACTACCAATGGGGATTCTGATCCATTTTGAACTATCACACCACCATCTGATGTGTCCGTATGGAAAATTCCTAAGCGAGCAAGCCGGCGAACATCTTTGGCTAACTCTTTATTTTCTTCCTCAACATGTGCTACACTACCCATAGAAAGTGTGTTGAGAGCATCAAATGCCACATTGGTCTTAATAGGATGGTAAAACACATTCATGTCATAGACCTTGAGGAATTCAAGCCATCTCCTCTGATGAAGATTAAACTCTTTCTGGGTGAACACATACTGGAGGCTCTTATGATCTGTGAACACGTCAACATGAACACCATACAAGTAATGTCTCCAAATATTTAGTACAAATACTACGGTTATAGGCTCGAGTTCATGAGTCAGGTAGTTCTTATTATGGACCTTAAGCTGTCTAGAACCCTCTTAAGTTCTTTGGTTCTAAAGTGGGTCAAGACTCTTAAGAGTTTGTGGAAGAGGTCTACAAGATAATTGATGCTATGAGGGTGACTTCTAGAGAGAAAGTGGAGCTATCCTCTTACTATTTGGAGGGTGTGGCCCAAGTATGGCATACTCAATGGAAGAGGAATAGGCCGGAAGGAGCGGGTCCCATAGGTTGGGAAGTGTTCAAGAAAGCATTCCTTGATAGGTTCTTTCCCCGAGAGAAAAGGGAAGCCAAGGTGGAAGAATTTATTAACCTTCCTCAAAGAGGTATGGGTGTTGAATAATATTCTCTAAACTTTACCGAATTGTCCAAGTATGCTCCATCTTTGGTGGCAGATCCTAGGGATGAGATGAGTAGGTTTGTGATGGGGGTGTCTAGTTTGGTGTGAAAAGAATGTCGTTCGGCTATGCTTCATGATAACATGGATATATCCCATCTTATGGTGTATGCTAAACAAATGGAGGATGAGAAACTCCAAGAAAAGAATAGGGAAGTGAAGAGGCCTAGGACCGATGATGGGAATTCTTCCAAGGGAATTCTGAGAGTCAACGTAGATCAAGGTTCAGGAGAAAGTTCTCAAACCAAGGTTCCTCTATTGCTCCAAGGGTCAATAAGGAATAGGTGCCTAACCATAAGCCTTAAAGAGGTAATAGTGGTGGATCTTCTATGACAAGGCCTACTTATGCCAAGTGTGGCAAGAAACATGAGGGGAAGTGCCTTGTTGGCACAAATGGTTGCTTTAGTTGTAGGAAGAGTGGTCATATGATGAGAGATTTTTTCATGCTAAAGGTTCAAGGAAGAGAGGTCAAGAAAGCCCTCCCTAGTGTTTCAAACTCCGATGCTCACAAGAAAAACCGCTTTTATGCTCTTCAATCTCGAGGTGACAAATAGAGCTCCCCAGATGTGGTGACCGGTATGTTGCAAGACTTTTCTATTGATGTTTATGCATTGTTAGACCCCAGTGCCACTTTGTCATTTTTTATGCCTTTTGTGGCTATGAAATTTGAAATTCTCCCCGAAGTGTTATTAGAGCCTTTTTCGGTGTCTATCCCGGTTGGTGACTTGGTAGTGGAAAAAAGAGTCTATAGGAGTTGTCCTATTTCTTTGTCTCATAAAGTCACTTTGATTGATTTGATAGAGTTAGACATGTTAGACTTTGATGTCATTTTGGGTATGAATTGGTTGCAAGCATGTTTTGCCTCTATTGATTGTAGAACTCAGGTGGTTAAGTTTCTATTTCAAAATGAACCTACTGTAGAATGGAAAGGGGGAAATTTCATCCCTAGAGGTCAATTCATTTCTTGTCTCAAAGTTAGGAAAATGATCTCCAATGGGTGCATTTACCATATTGTTAGGGTTATGGATGTTGAGTCCGAGACTCCTTCTTTAGAGTCGGTCCCCGTGGTGAGTGAGTTTTCAGAAGTCTTTCCTGATGACTTGCCCAGCATTCCTCTCGAACGGGAAATAGATTTTGGCACTGATCATTTGCAGGATATGCAACCTATATCCATTCCTCCTTATAGAATGGCTCTGGCCGAATTTAAAGAGTTGAAGGAGCAACTCAAGAATTTGTTAGACAAAGTCTTTATTCAACCAAGCATCTCTCTGTGGGGTGCTCCGATATTGTTCGTAAAGAAGAACGATAGGTCTCTTAGGATGTGTATTGACTATCTATCGCCAATTAAATGAGGTAACCATAAAGAATAAATACGCTCTTCCTAGATTTAATGATTTGTTTAACCAACACTGAGGAGCTAGTTACTTTTCAAAGATTGACGTATCGGGCTATCACCAACTATGGGTGAGAGGGTTTACATTCCTAAGATGGCCTTCCAAATGAGATATGGTCACTATGAGTTCTTAGTAATGTCTTTTGGTCTAACTAATGCCCCGGCGACATTCATGGACATAATGAATAGGGTATTTAGATAATTTCTTGATTCGTTTGTGATCATTTTTATTGATGATATATTGATCTATTCAAGGAGTGAAGGTGAACATATGAATCATTTGAGGACTGTATTCCAAGTCCTTAAGGACCACCAATTATGTGCTAAGTTTAGTAAATGTGAGTTTTGGTTAAGGTCGGTTGCCTTCCTTGGTCATATTGTGTCGAGCATAGGTATTGGCCGATTACTATAGGAGGTTTGGTGAAGGATTTTCCTCCATTGCTTCTCCATTGACGGCCTTGACTCAAAAGAAAACTAAGTTTGTGTGGTCGGAGGATTGTGATAAAAGTTCCAAGAGTTCAAAGATAGACTTACTTCCGCTCAGGTGCTGACCTTACCGAAAAGTACCGATGCGTTTGCGGTATATTATGACGCTTCTCGAGTGGGTTTGGGATGTGTCCTTATGCAACATGGTAAAGTGATTGCCTATGCTTCAAGGCAACTCAAGGTCCATGAAAATAATTATCCAACTCATGATCTCGAATTAGCGGCGGTGGTGTTTGCCCTAAAAATATGGAGCCACTACATATATGGGGTTCATGTAGATGTTTTCACTAATCACAAGAGTCTTCAATATGTGTTTAGCCAAAAAGAATTGAATCTCTGACAAAGAATGTGGTTAGAACTATTGAAGGATTTTTACATGAGTGTCCTTTACCACCCCATAAAAGTTAATGTAGTTACAGATGCCCTAAGTCGATTGTCCATGGGTAGTGTAGCTCATGTAGAAGATGTGAAAAGGGAATTGGTTCGTGATGTGCATAGGTTGGCCCAGTTAGGTATCCATCTAGTGGATTTCACCAAGGGTGGAGTCATGGTCCATAATGGTTCCGAATTGTCCTTTGTAATGGACATGAAGTCCAAACAATACCTTGATCCCATATTAATGGAGTTAAAAGAATCGGTACTCAACAAGTACGTTAAGGCTTTATCCCAAGGGGGAGATGGTATGCTTAGGTACCAAGGTCGTTTATGTGTTTCGGATGCTGATGGCTTGAGAGAGCAAATTTTAGAAAAGGCTCATGGTTCGCGGTATTCTATTCATCCGGGAGCCACCAAGATGTACCGTGATCTACGGGAAGCCTATTAGTTGAATGGCATGAAAAAGGATATAGCGGGTTTTGTGGCCAACTGTCTGAATTATCAACAAGTTAAGGCCAAACACCTAAAACCGGGAAGGTTTTCCCAATATATAGATATTCCCACTTGGAATTGGGAGGATGTGAATATGGACTTTTTTGTGGGGTTGCCTCGTACTCGAAGGCAACATGATTCTATTTGGTTCATTGTGGATAGGATGATAAAATCAGCCCACTTTATTCCTGTCAAGGTTTCTTATTTGGTGGAAGACTATGCAAAATTATACATCAAGGAAATAGTGAAGTTGCATGGGGTTCCCTTGTCTATTATTTAGGATCGGGGTACTCAATTTACTTTACACTTTTGGAAGGCATTCCAAAAAGGGCTAGGTACCAATGTTAAGCTTAGTACCGCTTTCCACCCTCAAATGGATGGTCAAGCGGAACACACCATTCAAAACTTAGAGGACATGTTGAGGGCATGTGCTATTGATTTCAAGGGTAATTGAGATGACCATTGATGGTTATCGTGACCAACGACACTAACCTACGGTACGAGTGTCTACGATCGTCAATAATATAGTAACCCAACTAAAGATTAGGGTCGTGTCCCAAGGGAGTGGTTTTGAGAATTGATAAAAAAAAAATAGTTCTAACTAGTCGTAGCTAAAGGTATTAACGAGTAAAAACATAGTAAATTAAAGGGGGTAGCACAAAAGTGTCAAATATCAATTTTGGGGTTTGTCACAATTAGTAAAAATAACAAGAAAATCAAGTATGGGTAAGAATTCTTGGGGTAGGACCACAATACAAGTTGAGATAAGAAGTTGGGTACATGCCTTTGAAAGGAAATATGTAAGATAATGGTGACTAGGCTAAGCTTTAAATGGAAATAAGTTCCCTCTCGGGCAACTTACCCCGTTTCAAATGCGTTTCTACTCGATGAGGCTTGTTAGTTATCCTAGGATCTTTTTTAAAACCTGATACTTTGAATACCAAGTTTGTCATGACCCAAATTACATCCTAGATATGATATGGTAAATAAGATCCCGAGAGACCCTAAACAAGCCATTTGACATAAGCATAATAAAATACAATTCAAGAGATATAATCAATATAATTCTCAATCATAAGATTACATTAGCCTAGCAACAAAGTACATAAAAAATATGTAGAATGCTACTAAGTCTGACATACGCCTTTCTAACATCATAAGAGTAGTTAGGACTTAACCCATAAACTACGTAAAAGTGTAAAAACTTAACATGACATCAAATTAGTATAGCAGGAATGGTCTTATCCTCGAACAATGAGGACTCACCAATCCAAGCGATAAACATCGGAGCAATCCCAATACTAACCACCTTCGGGAGGAGGAGCTTCAGACCCTATATTATTAGTCAATGTAGGCACAAGATGCCTTAGTATTGTCAATGTACTAAGTATGGAAAAATTCATAAAAAAACATAGGCATGATAATGTTGGGAACTTTAAACATGATATGCATGGCCATGTAAAACGTAGTAAAAACCTTTAAAAGAATCCATGAATCATAAACAAGGTCAATGCATAAATAAAACCATTTGATAAAAAATCATAAAACCTTTGAGGAAATCATCGTTCATTAGTCGAGTATTTACCATTAACCGACAATAAGACAGTATGAGCTATAACATGGAATCTGATATGTCCCTCACACTGAAAAAGCGAATCTACTTTCCAAGGTAGACTGTCCGACCCAAGCCTAGGGCCTAAACGTGACCGGCGAATGGGGAAACCGAAGGAACCCCAAACAAGCCTCATAGCGTATCATTACACATCCTTGGTCGCGGAAACAATTAAATGACCATGAGCAATAAGCATAATCAAGGGGGGAAATCGGGACTAAGGGAGCAAGAAAAAAGAAGAAGAAATGATACATAAATATCATAGATGAGTCAAGTTCAAGCATAATACACAACTTTTCCAACACCACCTCTAAACATGAGTACTTAGCGGGGGCCAAGACAAACTGTCAGGCTCACCCTCATAGTCAAAACATAACTAAAAAGTAAAAGTCTTATACATAGCAAAAGATCATGAGCAACGTCCCCGGAATGGAGGACTCACCAATAACCTTGATAGAAAATCTTATTAGCCACGCGGAGGAGGAGGGTCAAGCGGTGCTCCAGTCCCTACATGGTGATATCATGCAGGAATAGAGTATGCGTTAGTACATTTGAATGTACTAAGTATATGGGATGCAATGCAATGCTACAATAGATGGACATCATAGGAAAAATGCATAATCATACCCGATAGATAGCACATTAATGAAATGATATATATAATGACG